>VZSV01000008.1:5659811-5765507 GCA_013398735.1 Nothocercus julius | reverse complement strand
CCCGCCCCAATAATATATTTAAGAGCTTTATTCAGTCTGAGAGTTAGCAATTTAAGAACCCAAATACCCCTAACTTGTGCTGAGAATGAGCCCCACACTCATCCTTAAGAGAATTCATTGACTTAAAGGAAGCTGAACACTAAATGGTTCTATGCCTTGCGACCAGGAGGGTCAAATCAGATACTGCCCCTGGGTTTGAAATTTTAGAGGTATATTTCTTTCATTTTCACATTGCTTTTTTTATCCTCTACTCTGCCTTATGTAACTGCCTATCACAAGTACCAGGTATTTCCAGTCCTTATGCTTTTTTATGTTAGCTTGATAATTTATTAAAACAAAGATAACAGTTTAGCACCAGAGACTTCAAGGATCTTAAGTAGCTTGGCTTTTACAAAAGGAGAGTTAAGTATAATGGCATGCCCCTGTCATTTACTAGGGATTTAAGAAAATTAAAATCTTCCAAGACACGGAAATGATATTTAGAGGTCATCAGTCTGTGCAGTTTGAAAGACATTCAGAAATATTTTCTGAATCACGCTAGCAGAAATACCTTACATTTACTGTTAATTACCACAGCGTGACAAGCAAAGTTCTCTTCAGGTTTTGTTCTTTCAATCATGGACGAAAGTCTTAAATTCGCACTCCTTAATTTTCACTCATAGGCAGCAAACTGACTGCCATTTACCTGAAATAACCCATTCTCCCAACATTGCCAGGGAAAACCACCTGATCTGAGTTGAGAATCTCTCCAAGGAGAAACAGAGAAGGAACAGATGCACTGAAAGCAAGCAGCATCTCAGCTAAAACTCTCATAGCCCCAAATCAAGGGAGAAACAACATACTGAACTTGCCTGTTTCTATAGGAAGCATTACAACATTTCTCTACAATTACAGAGCAAAAGCTTGGGAAGGATACCCTAGAGCAGCATGTCTGCTGTCTATACAGATCTCACCTGTAATATTCTTTCATTTCATTTCAGTCTGTACGTGACAGGGAGGGGAAGGAGGAAGAGAAACAGGCGCAGAGGGGAGGCCCTCTTGTCCATAAAGGACCTAGAACACATTAGCAACTACAAGCACAATTGATCATTAACAGTGGAACCTACAGCTTTTCCATGGAAGGCATATTACAGAATTGATGAAAGGCCATACCTAGAGATCTGATCAAAAGGATCATATACCCAAATAGTCTCCAGAAGGAAGATTTATAGGACCTTACATTGGACTAAGAGTGAGACAAATGGAAAAATTCTCACAGCAAAGAAGAGTCTCTGATACAAAGTATGGCTCATTAAAATCTTTACACTGCAGATCTGAGATAAAACTCTTTATTTAGATTCACATCGCAAATCTATCAATCTCATTTCTTCCACAACTATCCTTGATGTCGGTAAGAGTGGGGTAGGTTAAATAATACAATTGCATAATCCCTGTTTAAGAAAAACCAACACTGTACAGCATACTAGAAAAGATAATTTGCTCTGAGGATGTAGTAGAGAATCAAAGCCACGCTGCAAGAAATAAGAGGTTGCAGAATAATGGCTAATGCCCATGTAGATTCAATTTTAACCACCTTATCAACTGCTTTTGACATCTACCACCCTGTAATTTTGTTTGATCATTTAAAACATATACAGAATTTCTGCAACCAAATTCTGACCTTTGAGGTGAGGATGCAATCTGGTAAGAAATACTGAATCACTGTAGATAGCAATTACTTCCTTAAGAAGGAGAAACAAGCTTGTGAATCCTATTTCAGGATCAGTGGGACCCACCACACACCAAAATATAAGAGATGGTTATGCACTGCATTCAACTGATACCATACTCACAGTGAGTATTTATATACTTCAATCATAAAACACTCATTCAAATTGTTATTTTTCTGTCACCACCCTCTCCCCTTTAAACTTCTTGTCAAGCTGGTTCCTGCTATTTTGCTGGTATTGATGTTTTTAAAACCTAAATTGTAAAACCCAACAATTTCTATCCAAGTTAAATGCAATCACGTTGCTCTGGCACTTGCAGCTCTATTGATTACCTGGGAAGTAACCGACACATTTACTCCTCAAATTGTGTTCCTTATATTAGAAATTCTGAAAAATAAAAACAGGCACAGAGTCCTTACCTTTGAGTGAGAACCTTTATTGGATCAGACACAGAAAAACACTTATTTGTTCACCTTTCTTTTAGAAATTGAAAGAACTTTTAGCTGTGACCCACAGTGAATTACATGGTATTGGACTAAGCCCAATCCTTATTTTCTCCCTTACCTCTTGTCTTTATTATCCTCGTGAATATGCTGTAGAGAAAAAAAAAAAAGTAACAATAATCTTGTTCAGTCACAGATGACAGAGCATTAGGAGGCTCACAACTTTCCTATACTCTCAGTATCGGTGACGTTATGTAAAATATTGGTGTCCAGGGCTAATCCAACTAAAACAACTACCCTTACCTATTCTGGAATAAGCAAATAAAAGCTCTCCAGCCTTTTGCTGATAACATTACAGCACAGAGGAGGCCCCATGGTGTTACAATAGGGATGTTGCTAAGGTCATACACAGGCCTTCCATCAATTGCCACTGGCAGACAATTTCAGATGGACCTCGGGACTGATACTTAGGCTGAGAAAGAGATCAAAGGAAACTTCTGACCCTCTTAATATTTGTGATGTTTCTCCTTATATAAATAGAAATGACTTGCACCATTTCCCTACTCTGTCTTTAATGTTTCATTTTATATTCCTTCTCTGCTCCTATGAGATAGCTCAGCTTAATTCTCTTCCATTGCCCTGGAAGAGAAAAAAAAATAAAATAAAAAAAGACTCAAACCAGTGCTGGCACTGCATCTCTTCATCTCTCTCCTTCCTCCCAGAAGGAGTCTTAACCACTAGATATCTAGCCCCTTATTAGTTGTGTTTTCTAATGATTTATTAATTGGAACAGGGGAGCAGTACATTTGGCAACATTTACATTTGCAATTAGGGGATGTGATTCTCAATAGCAGAAGTTTAATTTTATTACCTGGCTTAACTTAGAAACATAGTCAGATTGCTTAGATATATATATGGTGGATTTTGTCACCAAGTTTTAACACCTAATTTACCAAACAATTTGTTTCCAGTAGAAGTGTACTTGTCTCTCCTAGAGACATGCACATGCATCTAGACTGGGACTCTCCTTTAGCATGCCTGTTTCAGACTTCTTCGGAATGCCTTTTCAGCAACCAAAAGGTTTCCAACTGAGCTAAGATGGCATTTGAATAAAGAAAAACCATAAGTCAAACTGTTTTATAAACAAAAAAGGGCAACAATTCAGTTCTAGTATTTTTGGTGCTTTTGTTACGGTGGGGAAGGAGGTGGTGGCTGACTCAATGTCTGATGTAAGACCACAGCAAGATTATAACAAAGATATTTCAAAAAGTCTTGGCACAGCTAATCTTAGTCTATTTGTCACACACACACACACACACACACACACACACACTAATAGTTAAAGTATTACATGTGTTACCTCAGAGGTTTTCCCAGATTATTTCTCCCTTTTGTATCCTAGCAATATTAATTGCTCTTTTTGTTAAGGAATGTTATTTCATAACTAATTGGTAGGAAATTTGGGGAAAGAAAAATCTATTAAAATTGAGACAATGGTACCTGATCTTTTAATATTTACAAATGTTTTCTTTTTAATATCCTCCATATGGGTTGTCTTTTTTGCCTTCTGTCTCTGTTCTTCTTTATCCAGTGGGAATGACTTCGATTGCCGAGTATTAATGAATGTATGATTAGTTCAGCTTATCATCATTTGTTTTTGAGTTATTAATACAGTTTGAAAAACTGTGAGAAAAAGGAGCTTAGAGTAGGAAACAACTGGGATCATATCATGTAGGCCCACTGAGAGACCCTAATGGAAACATGCAGATGTAGCAGACATTTATAAATGTGTTATACTCTTCATATGGCTTCTTCCTGTTTTCCTCTCTGAAACATCTTCGCAGAAAGACAAAACAAACACACACTTATCCATGCTCCCGTTACTTCAGCAAGCTCTTTATATATCTTTGCTACTTTTATGAAAAGCAGCAGAGAAAGCAAACATCTGGCAACTCACCAAGCCAGAATGACTGGGAAAAGCAGAAAAAATCCTCAGAGACTGAACAACATCTGTTTGATAGGCAGTGAAAAATAAACCAGCAATAAACTCATTTTAATGGCAAATAAAATGTAGATGGGGCTAGGGTAAGGTTTTCTAGAAATGCTGATTATTCACATTATGCAATTAAACTGGCATTATTATATTTGACAGTCATGGAGAAGCAATTGTGAGAGGCTTATGTGCTTAAAGCAACTGATCTAAGGGCCTAATTTTGTATTTGTATACCATGAAGAATCTACCTTTCAAAGTCTCCTGGGCATTTTCTTGGCCAGGAAGCTATAAACCTTACCCATTTCAAACCCAAGGGAGGCATAAAGGAGATAGTGTACTCACTGGGTTAAGGTCTGAATTAAAAACCTACAAGGCTCCATGTTCTGTGAAAACGCTACTAAACACTGCAAGTTGCACCAGGGTTCTACACAAAGTCATTGAAACGGGTTGGCATACACCTTCCTCAACAAGCAGATGCATTCCAATGGGACACATATGCAAGCACTAGGAAGTAAGCAAAACAATATTTGTGTCTCGGGTTAGAAACTTCAGAGTTCCTAGACTTTTCTACTAAATATACAAAGGCCAATAGAGCAAATACCACTACCCAAGGAAGCATTCGCAGACATGTGCATGCAATGCCAAAAGCTCACACTTGCCTGCATTCACCAGCAAGACATTAGATCACAACAGCTGCACACAGAAGACACACAGGAGATTACTTCTGTATGTGACAGGATGCCATCTCTGAGAAATATAAACTACAGAATGCATATTTATCCTTTTCCTTGTCCCATGATATACCTCAATGATGCATCTCAGACAGTACAAAGCACAGATTTTTTTAAATTCCTTACTAATTAAGAAGATTCCTAAAATGAGATGCATATAGAGAAAATCTCTTCTGACTACTAGAGGTTCGTTATCATAATTGCAAGGGTTCCTGGACAGCCCAAGCATCTTCCATATACATCTTAGTGTTTAAAATTAAGTTTTGAAATGTGAAATACAATTATTTTATTAACCCTGAGAAACATTCTCCTCCTGCATCTTCTGAAAAAATAATTTGTGATATCATAAGTAATGATATAAAGAGTCTTGCAGCTGGAAAGAGTAACTTTTACAAAGAAGTGTATTTGTTATGATTTATTTAAACATTTGGCTTTCTAAAGTAGAGACATTTGCTTAGTAGAGTTTGAGTAGTTTAAGACAGCAGGATGTTGGCTTTGTTACAAACCATGTTTCAAGGTACTAGCACTTTATATAACTGCAGCAGCTTTGTAGCACACAGAATGGTGAATGCTGGCAATCTCAGAAAAAAATATTTTAATAACGATGTCCTCTAAAGTAAAAAGCTATCCAATTGCCTATAGCTTTGCTAGTCATTTGTGTGCTTTAGAGTAGTCCGCCCCCCCCAAAAAAAAAATAACCAAAAAAAAACACCACACCATTTTCCCAATATGTTTGTTGAAATCTGGTAGAAGAATAAATCCTGTCACATATCAAGTTTAGGTTGTTTCCTGCTTGTGCATTTTCCTGTTCTTGAAAATTTGATGTCCTTTGGAAACATGAATGTTCAACACAGTGGAGCTGGGCAGGACACATTCACCCTGTAGCATAGATTCTACTTTACCAAACCCACATTTTGCAAGACTCTTCCCAGCAAGAAGCAAAACTTAAAAGGTTATCTTAGATTTTCAATGTGCACAGTAGTACAGTTGCAGCACATACCATTCCTGTGAACCAGTCTACTGTAGGCATTTGGTGAATTGTATGCTATGACAATCTTAAATATGATGTCTTTTTTTTTTTTTTTTTTTTTTGGCTTGAAAAGGAAGCAGCTTATTTAAGCATATCACCCAGTGAAAGGGGAAAGTTTTTCCTTCACCAAGTGGAAGGAAAAGATTCAACTTAACAAAACATAAGCTCATTCCGTAACAAGATTTAGGAAACTCTTCCACAGAAGAGGTACTTGTATCAAAAGCTCCTGCACTTCACAAATCTTACTTTTATTCCCATATAGTCAATGCTCAGACTTCAAGCATAGACATAGGTCCTTTCAATCAATTACATCATTAGTTATATCCTTTGATCTAGTCATGAAGGAGCCAAGTAAATTATTGAATTTTCAGATCATGGAATGTTACTTAATAATTAGAAAACAAAGTTTTGAATTAATACAAATATGACTTGTAAGAACTGAGAATGAAATTCTTATTTGAGTTTTTAAAGGTAGAGTCTTAGAACTGCTTCTTTCTAAAGAATGCAACCTTGATTTTTTTAAGCTCCAAGTTCCTATTAATGGTTATGTAAGTTATTTTAAATATTATTTATCTTGGAATCTACCATCTTCAGTGACAGAACCTAAACTACTTACTTGCATAACATAACACATGAACTTAGATACCTGACATGTACTTGAGAGCAAAACCAATTAATCTGTTAAAAGGTTCTCATTGATTTTAATGGGCCTAGCAAGACAAAAGGGTCCAAATTAAAAGATCTAATTTAAACTGAAAAGTGAGAGGGAGGAGGGAGGAGATGTATTTCTGTTACTGCCATTGCTAAACAGCTGTTGGGTGAGGATAGCATGTCACTCTAAGGCAAAAAGACTCACGGACAGGGTTCCAGGGATTCACGCGGGCTGCTCTTGGCTCACAAGGATAAGTCTGGAGCATCAGTCATGCTGGATGTGAAACACGGGGTATAAAAAACAAATATCCCTATTGATTTGTGTCTGCTACTTGAACAAGTGTCATAACCAGAAACACCTGGTTCTATATTATGCTGTATATACACACACACACACACACAATAAAGTTGACTGTGAATAAATCACACAGAACTAAATAGCTTTTGCATAACAAAGTTCCAAAATACACATTTGACTCTTCACCTTAAAATAGACTGAAATCTCTATAGAGAGTGCCTGTGAAGGCTTTTAAGACAAATTTCTTTAACCTACTGGTATGTTTTAATTCCCTTTCTGCTTCCCTTGCCAAGCCTATGCCTGTTGTTACTAGTGCATGTCACTGTTCTGATTCTAGAGCTCCAGAGAACTCTGGAGCAAACAAACAAAATTTAACTTTACACGATAAAAATGCCACCAAAGATAAAGACACTAAACATATGTGACAGTACCCTTGAAACAAGTAATTACTACCACAAGTGACACTTGCACATGGATGTTAGAGACACTAGCTGATAACATAATAATAGACCAAGGTGAGATGATGTAAAAATTCTCCATCAGACTGGAAGAAATCTGATAAACACTTACAAATTTAAAAGAAAGCTATATCATTTCAAACATTTCTCTGACATTCAACATCCTTGAATCTCGCTTGCAGGAGATTCACATTTGCTTGCAACTCTGAGCCCCCTGATAACATAGCAAGACTGTTGGCAACTCCTCTTTTGACTCCAGCAGGCCTCAAATAGTATTCTAAGATGTCATGGAAATACTTTTTTCCCTACGCCCTCCCCCCATCATGAAAGCCAAAGAGAAATTAATTACACCCCACAGCAGGAGCAGGGAACATACTTGTAACTTGCTTTCCAAAATACAAGTGCTGTGACACAGTCATATTTGGCAACCATTTCTGTCAAAGCCAGTACATGCTAGATTACTGAAGGCCTAACTGTTCTAGACGGACAGGACTAACAAGATTTATGAATTAATGAATATTCACACACACACCTAAGATGCATTAAGGTACAATTTAGATATAGCAAAGAGTTACTTCCATGGCATTTACAGGCATTAAGAGCAAAACAACCACAGAACTACCTTAGTGTCTTCAGGCTGACTATCTGGTTCCTGTTCATTATTTGTATACTCGTTTTTCCAAAAATTCCCAGCTGAAAGCCAAAAATACAAGGAGTGGCATCACATCACTCCCCAAGCCACTCTTACACAAGTTTAAATAATGCAATTCCCAGAAACACAGTTGCCTCATCCCTGTACGATTATAAGGCTGTAGTCACATGGCATATTTTGACATTTAAGTGAATGCAGCTTGCTTTTGTTCCTTTCACTGAACAGCTCCATAGAAGGGTAAAGTACAGTATAGGTAACCCTTTTCCCACCTCGCATTCAACAGCACATAAAGTCCTCTGCAGTGGTAACTGATGAAACTTAGAATTGTATCATCTCAAGCACCCACTCAGAAGATTTAATGAAGGCTATGCAAGAATAAGCAATGGTAATTCACTTCCAAGCAATAAATTATTGGGCTTAAGGAAACAAAATACAAAGCAGTAAACAAGCAAATAATTAAAAACAAGCAAACAACAACAGGAAAAACTACTTAAAGCAGTCAGAACAGTTAGCAGGAGGTAAAACTACCACCTCTCCACAAATACCTCCACTCACCTTTACAAAAGTGTGGCTACTAACAGTAAGCTAATACCACACTTTTCACCATTTATATCTCCTTCACAGCACATTTCGCAAGTTCAGGGAAGCCCCCATGATGAGCAGGTCAATCCCTTAACTCTGCTGAAACTGGAGAGCCCTGATACTCTCCAGCTGACCCAGCCTCCACAAACACACTTCAAGGTTGCACCAGAAACCCCCACACAAGATTTTAGTGTAAATAGCCACAAAAAAAGAACTCACCATTTAGCATCACACCACAACATCACTAAACGTCCCTTCCCCTATTCTTTGCCACTACAATTTCAAGTATTGCCAAATTATCCCTCACAGCTGATCCCTCTGAGGAAGAAATCACCTGAGTCATTAAAGCAAAATAGCAAATCATGTTGCAGGAGCCTTTTCTTCTGCTTTCACTTAAACACTCACCTGTGGTAAAAGTTGTGGTACTGGGTAGGGCCATTGTTCAATCTAAGGCTTCTTGCTCAGAGATCTGCAGATAAAAATAAATTTAAGTTTACTACAAAGGTATTTTCAAACAAATATATCCTGTCAGTCCAAAACTGACATTTAAGTGAGCCCTGACTAATCAAGTTAGTTTCTTTCACTTGTCACAGTCACTGGCAGTCAAAGCGCTCAAGGGAGAGCACCTTATGCTCCATCTTTGCTCCTCAGGCAAGAGGAACAGATCTTCTCGTTATCCACAGAAGTCAGTAACAGGCTCCTTGCTATTTTAAGGCCACCTACATATTACATATATAACTATTTGCTTAAATAGTCCAAAATTTAACAGTATGTCTTTCTCTAACAGATTTTTAAGAATGCATTCTTACATTAGATTTTTTTTTCAAAACTTTCTTTTTAATCTTAACTTCTTGAAAAATGCCCCATTGTTGCACCTTCAGTGGTTAAAGATTTGCTCTAATCGTGTTTCAGGATCAAAACTATAATAGGTGTAATTACAATTTTACAAAGTAAATAACAATATTTAGTTACACTCCAGCTCCTCAAGAGAATAACATATAATTAGCCAAATTTGATATTTTAATTTAGCATCTTCACTGCACCAACACATTGAGTTTCTAGCATTACAATAATTAATGAGCTTTGCTTTGAAAATTAACCTGAACTGTAAATAATTAAGCATCTCCATATTTACATGTCCACAGGAATTTGTTACACACAGCAGGAAAACAGTCTATGTGATCAACCAAGGCTGAATGCCTCATTCAAAGATATTTAACATATATTATAGGGATGTAACTGTGCTACACATAGCATGGACTTTTATTATTTCCTTTGCTATGTAAAACTGCTTTAAAGAAAGCAGATATATGCAGGTATTGCGCAGTGCTCATTCTGAATTCTGTTAAAGTTAAAAAAAATATATACTGGCAAAAGAGAAATAATATTGTTTCAAAAGAATTATCATAATAATTAGGATATAGATAAGAGTTCCAAAATACTGTGGTATGAATAGAGTTATACTTATCAAGCTTTGGTAATTCAAACAGCTGCTTTTTATTCATAATAACTGGCAATCACTCAATATATAATCACGCAAACCATATTACAAAGGCGTTTGTGAAAACCAAAGAAATCTTCCCATATAACACAGTCATATGTCACAAGCCAGAATAAAGGCTTGTGCAAAACATATGAAGACATAGGAGGTTCATCTGTTATTAATCTGTGGAGTGATGTATGTCCCTGAGAGAAGTGGAAAGACCAAAAGCATCTCTGTGAGGCAGGAATGAAAAAGAAATGATAGAGAAAAAGGGAGAAAAACCATGGACACAATCTGAATAAGCAATGGAAGTTTCACCCTCACAAAAGCCTATTTAGAGAGACGTTTTGAGAGGAAAGTCTTGGCTTTCAATTCCACAGGTTAGATACAGTAGGATTTTTGCATTTGCCATATCAATAAACAGGAACCTGTTAAAAGATGCACTTGCTTCTTTTCTCAGTCAAACATCTTCTCTTTCCGAATTACCAGTAGGGGCTAACTTCTGCCTGGCCAATGATGCAGGAAAAAAAAAAAAAAAAAAAAAAGAGCAACATACTCAAAAAACTATAACATTTTGTGGATATGAAGTTGTTCTACCTCATACTGAAAAACATTTCACCAGCAATACTCTGGTGTTCTCTAACTTATCTTTTTTGATTTTTCATTTGACTGCGTCTAGTTTAATAACAAGTGAGCTCACAAACAGTACAGGGAACAACAGCATCTGCTTATCATAATTCCAAAGAAGGACACCTGTTGCTTTTCTGATTTTGATTCTGTTGCTTTTTGGTTTGTTAGAATACATTTTCTTCTTAGAAAGCAGAAGCAACCATTTTATCAGGTCTCCATATTGGCTCTTTACAAGATCTTAACTTTGTTTTACTTACACAGCATTTCTTTCTTCCTAAAACATGTTCCAGTCAATAAATTTGCATTTCATAAGGGAAAAAAAAAAGTTAATTGGCTTTTAAAGTTATTTTTATTCTATTTAAGAATGCTAACTGTTTTCTGAAACTAATGCTTGATGCTATTTGACAAGGATGTAAAGTTTGCAGGTTTCAGTGTTTGGACCTAAATTTCATCAAACATAGTACATCTGAATTTGATTACTTCAAATTCGTGCCTTGGCTACTAGGACCTTAATGTAATACAAAACTCTCAAACTCAATGGCATACACAAAAGAGAATATCCTTCGGCACAGGTGAATTTCCTGCCAATAGTTCCCTATTGCTGTATTGATTGGAAAACTTGGCTGCATTTCAGAATTAGAACTTTTCATTACCATAAAAAAAGATTTAAAAAAAGAATTAAAAAAAGTAGGACTTCGGAGAGAAAAATAACAAATTCAGGCTGACAAGTGATGTTGATTCGTCACTATATTGTTGGGAGAATGAGATGAAAAGAAAGCCACTAGCTTTTTACATAACAATTTAGCTAAGCACAACACTCTGCATGACTGTAATCTTGTTTGAATGTAATTGGCTCATTAACCAAATCCATTTCAACTTGTTCACATTATCAAAGTCAATAAAAAGTCCAAATATACACTTTGACTGATGAACATACATATTTACTTTTTACAAGCAGAGTTGATTCAACCAACTATTCTGATTGTTAATATGCATTAATTTAAAAATACCTTTCTACATCTCTAAATAAAATTTATACTTTATCAAAATTACTGGCATTTCTTGCTCTTCTTTACCTGGTCTGACAGCAAGTCGGAGGGGTTGTGTTCTACCTCGCTACTACAATCTGTGTTTGTCATCTGGCCAGACTGTCTGCTAACACGCTAGTCTCATCCACTGAGTTTCTGTGAAAATCAATTTACTATTTTGCATGTTACTCTGACGATCAGGTAATAAAGTAATATATGGAACAAAATCTGTGGTGGGACAAAAGTACCTCTCTCCAGCTGAGAGCCGTATGTTTGATGCTGATTAAAAAAACGCAGGAACCATCCTACCTAGAACTGGCCGGGTGCCCTTCCCTACCATCAGAGGTGTTTAAATACAGACTGTGCTGAACTGTGCCCTCCCTTCCTCAGCAGATACAAAAATAAATAAATAAATAAATAGAATGAACCTTTAAGAAAACTATTATATAAGACTACAGAGAGAGTCTAATCTTCAGCAAAACTTTTGAAGGTCTGATTTTCTCCTTTTACCAGGAAAGGAAAATCTGACTTACTCTGAGAAGCTGGAAGGACATGAGAGTAATTTAGCATGAAGAATTGCTACAGAAAACTAGGAAATCATGTTTCAGAGAAAATCAAACACACAGTACAAAATTCTGCACTGACTTCTGGGAAGACTTTTTTTACTGGCAGTATTTGAAAATCAATTAATTCTGATTTCTATTAAAGGGAGATAAAGTGGTCCTGGGAATACATACCAATCCTGAAAAATAAGCATAGTACGACAGTATGCTTAAAATTCCCTGCAATCACTGTGTGCATCCTGTCTATCCATTAAAATAAAATAAAATAAAATAAAAAATCTCCCACAGAAACTTGCAGCAGTATCCAGCATCAAGATGCAAAACTTGTCTCTGCACAGACAGACAGAAGCAGCAGAGATCATCTCCACAATGGCAATTAGAGTCCATGTGCAGATCACTTCAGCACTGTTCTAAAACTCATTGAATTGAAGTTTTATTTATAAACAAGCTCTTTCTTTTGTAGTGATAATGAGTTACAGGAAATAAATGTTCTCCCTCTCTCTTTCTAAACAATTGCCTTTCTATAGGAGATTTTTAAAGTTTTCTTTGTAAAACTTGTATTCAATATTGTACAAGAATGTGAAACTCAACCCATTCTGAGCAGGGTGTCAGGCCAGATGACCTTCAGAGATCCCTTCAGCCTAAACTACCATTCTGCTGCCAGGTGACTTACCCCAGCTGGGAGGGGGGCGCAGTGGAATGAAGCTCATCCTGTCCTGTTTCTGCAAAGCTCTGATAAAGCAGAGTAGGTGATGTGGACTCTGCACTATTTCAGTCTCACTGTTGCTACTGGTTCCATGGCTAAGACAAAAGAAATAGGAAATAAGCACAGATTTGGATTTTGAATGTAGGATGTCAGCTATCCAGCTACCCAGCTATCCAGCTGTAAGGATATGCTGCCTTACAGCACCAAAAAGCCTGAAATTAATGCTTATGTTTTTGTACAGGAGTCATTTATATCATTCTTGATACAAAGAGACAGAAGAGAGAGTATGAAAATGGGTTTTGCTCATTCATCTATTTAGTCCTTTTCTTCTGGCCTTTTTATTTTTTAAGCGCACACATAGCAGAGAAGAGATAGGGTGCAGATAGTTTCACCTGGAACTTGTCAAAAAAACAGAGAGCATTTTCACAGGCGACTACTGTTAAAGTAACAGCACTTTTTAGGAATAGATATATAATCCAAGGTGTTTGGTTAAACAGTTATTTCTAGATTTCTCTTGTAGTGACTACTAGTGAAAAGCAGCCAAGACTATATTCAATGAGTTAGATCAAAAGACTCTTCCAATTATGGGAACTCTGCCTCATGTCTATATTAATGAAGAGGTGAAAAATTAATTCTCAGAGGAATTTAAAGCCACATATTATTGAACTCACTCCTTTTATTCCTTTAAAGTCAGCATGAAAGCTTAGTGTACTTATCTGATTTTAATATCCAATCATCAGGTACAGAGGAGGTGAATCAAGCTTTCAAATGTTAGCAATAGGAAAAAGAAGAGAAAAAGGGAATATCTGTCTTTAATCTTTGCATACTTAAGTTATTAACATGTGGGGCACTAACAGTTATAAGGTAGACCACGGCCATAAACATAGAAGCTATTTTGAAATAGCTATTTTGAAAATTCATATATTTTCTTTATTTCCTGTTTCTACAGGAACAAGTATTTGAACAACTAACTATGTTGTTAGCATAGTTAATTGTTCAAATACTAGGCAATAGTCTGGCCTGTTTGCGCAATGTAACCGTGATTGTTAATCCTTGTACCAACTATTGAATATTAAAGGAAGTTGTCTGTCTTTCACGTTCTCATGCACACAAGAAGATTTTTACATTTCTTTCATTGCCTACTAGCTTTAATTCATTCAGATATTTGTATTTACAAATAGAAAGAATCTGAATAAGGATCATTTACCTTGAGAAAGACAATCAAAGAGTTTAAAATCCCATTTATACTGAACAAAAGCCACATCACTCCCTGAATCTATCCATCAAAATATTTCTCTAGATCACCCTATAAAGGAAGTATGAATGCTGAGAATCTGGAACAACTATTGTATGTAAGTAGTGCATATGATAAACTTCATATATTTAGCAACAATAAAGTCTGTTGATGAACTTTAGCTGAATTTTTGCAAGAGAGATCTTTAAAGTTGACTTGAGAACGAGGACCAATTGCTTCAGAAGTAATTTACATTGAAGTTTCAATTAAATATTTGGCAACAACCTTTTTTTGGCCTCCTCTGAGATATTTTTTAGAGGGGAAATTCAAGCTTCTCTTTTTGGAGAACTCCTTGAGAACCTAAACACTGTCCCCTTGGGAAGGGACCATCCCCTGTGGCCTGGAATCTAGAGCCTGGCAATAGCAGCTCATTCAACAGCTTCTTGCACTGAGCAGCCTCAACCCTTCCACAAGCTCCAAGATATCGGAATTCTCAGCTGGTTGGCAACGATTCATTTGAAACTCTTGCAACTTGCTCTGTGATCGGTTTAGTCAGCATCTTTAACTTACGCTGAGATAGTCTGCATTGAGCCACAGTCATTAACCTACCTACCTATGCCTACTGTACTGAAACACAACTGATCTGATCACAGTTTTCATTTCTGACTGCTTCTACTGGCTTTACTGTTGCCTCTCAGATGATTTTATGGGCACCTAAAAAAAATTCAGCTTCTATCAAAGGGCAGAAGACACCTATGCGAACATAACAGGTAATACAGATATCACAAATATATATAACCCAAATGTATATATGTACAGCACTTTTTATACAATTAATTCATGCAACTTCTAAGAAAAGAACAAGTGAACTTAAAAACAATTGCAACATTTCATGGCACTGCACTGGAACATATGCAAAACCAGCATGGCAGTGGGCAGGAACGGTCTCTCACCATTTGCCCTTTTCAAGAAGCAGAGATTTAACTTCCCTCTGTCTCTCAGGATCTTCTATCTGACAAGCAAAAGCATTTGGCACCTTTGTAAAAGTAAAGTCTTTTTGATTTAATACAACATTGTTAAATGGGGGCAAGAGACCTGTGATTGTGTTTCCATGTATGTCACATACTGTGACATTCAGTAAGTCACAAAAACAAGCATTTTCTGGAGTGACCGGTGGTATTGAGTTCCTTAAAGTGTGAATGTCAACTTTTACAAACCATGCACCCCGCTACAGAAGAAGTTCTGACTCCTGTAACAGCACTGAAAGGCCTGAATGTATCAAGGGTCTGAAGGTGTCAGAGCTAAAATGTTTTTCCTCAGATTACCTATATGCAAACATGTCACTAATTATGTTTAACTACTGTGTAAACAGAGTTCTAGGGAAACGTGATATTTTGCTGCTCATGAGACAAACTGCGATCAAAACAGCATACGTCTTAAGAGGTGGGTATTACTATGCATGAAGATAATGCTTGTTATCAGTTCACAATAATGTATGAAGTAAAGGCAATATTAAATGCTAAAATTAAAAGAAAATGCTGGCATTGTAGACTCTTAAAACATACTGGTTGCATTTGTATTAGGCCACAGTGAAACTCTGCCCGTAACTTGTGCACTTTAAGATTCTAATCCTGCTGCCAAATGGGTTGTAGATCTGATGCTACAAGAAACAATAGCTGCATGCTGGTTCTTTACTGGAATAAACAAGTAGTACACGCTCAAGGCCAAATTAAATATTTATTAATGAATTATAACAAAGTAATTAGTGCCAAATTAGAATATACTGGAGATTTGATTAATAGTTAATTGTCTTTACTCACCTGGGAGACCATTGCTTCTCTGCTAAAAGAAAAACAGAAAAGACAAAAAAACTGTGCATTGCATTGGATATGTAATGATATGTAATTTTTGAAATTTTCCCTCAGTTAAAGGAGACAGCAGATATAAAAATAAGTAAAAATAGGTGTTTTATATGCAAACCTGAAAGGGACATACTAATTTAAAGGATAATCTTGCTAAATCATAATATAAATTACGAGTTCTTTCCTAAACATAATAGAGGGACCAATGGATGTGATATATCCCATCTACCTTTTAGATTGCTAAAATTAAATATCTAAATTGATTTAATAGATATAGGATGAGTTATCCTATCTAGCCTTGAAGTTTGAATAACTAGTTTAGGCTAGATTTCTGAAGTGATATGAGGTTGATTAACAAAAAAAAAAAAAAAAAAAGAGGTAAAAGACTAGAACTCATGTCAACGGCAGGTGGGAAGGGCAGTATGAATTTCAAAGGTAGGGGTAGGGCTAAGAAAGACAACAGGAATTTCAAAAATGACTGTTACAAGAACCGGGTGAATGTGAGCCACAGACTCTTTCTAAGCAAGGATAACAATGAAACCAAGTGAAAAAGGAACTTTCACTCTTCCACCACCTTTTTTTCCTAGCTTGTTTTTGAGGCAATGTGAGTAGTGTAGCACAGCACAGGAATAAGCTCTTAAGGGCTTATTTTTACCAGCATCAGGTATTCAATACCTCTTGATATACTGAACTAAACTCTTTGTCTGGAGAAACTCCTATTTGCAATCAGATCTCATTCAATGTATGGGAACTGGGAGATGTTGAGCATCCCTGAAAACCAGGACATTTATTCAAGGACTTAATACCAAACAAACATTCTTACAATCCTTTGACAAATACAGATGCTCAAAACATTTCAGTTTGGTCCCGTCATGGGCAAAGAATTGGGATAGAGGGAGCAAAGATAAATGTCATTCACAACACTATGCACAGGAGAAATTCTGCAATATCAATGACCAATCGGAAAATATAAAGTGTTTTAAATAAGGTCAGTGAGGTTTGCATGCAATTTTATGCTCTATATTTATAATCATATTATATTTCTGGAAGCAAGAAGACAACAAAGCAACCAACTTCTGTTGCAGCCTCTCTCTCTGACCCAAATTAAATTACCAAATCAGTATCAAAAGCAGAGCAAAGTCTCATAAAAGTTTTAGGTTTTACGAAATTATCCCACTATTGCCATCTTGTGGATGACTCACTACATGAGACTGCTAACTTTGCATCTTCCTCCTCTCAGAAAACTGTTTCCTGATACCTGAGATTGCCGAGGAACTCCATTACCTGAAAGATCTAAAAGAAAAGGACTCTTTGTAGCATTGACTTTATTAATATAAATGAACTAAGGCAAAATAGAGTTATTTTAATAAATGATGAGCTACTTTTCCCAACTAACTTATTGCACACTAATATTACAGGAAATGAATTTAAAAAAATAGCAGTGTGCCATAAAAATGGTTTTAATTATGATTGTAGTTCCTTTTTTTTACTGGAGGATTGATTTTTTTCTGAAGAGGAACAGTCTATTGTTTAAAGCATAAAGCTTATGTAAATCATATAACTATTCAGTGTCACAATGCCTTTAAGATAATAGTTTTAAATATAAATTACTGTATAAAACTCAGATACCATGGTATCTGATGGTAGCAACCACATAGTATAGAGGAAAAGCTTTCCAATTGTATTATGTACTGATTTCTTCTTCTATACAATATTCTTACAAAGTGAAAATAGAACTTTCTTTCTTTTTTTTTTTTTTCTTTTCTTCAGAAAGTAAGATGCTCAAAGGCTAGAAAATACATGACATGATTGTCCAATTGCCATGTTAAAAAAAATGGCAGGCATGGCAAAACAATCATATGCCTAGCATGTTAAAGACTTTACTTTCAGGTTTCATTTCACAAGTCTAGAATTAAAGAATTAATTTAACTAAGGGCAATGCTGCACTTCACTCTCCTACTGTGACAAGAACTGTAATAGAAATATCACAGATATGATTGCATAGTCTTTCACAGACAGCAATGCATTCTGCCTATATTCTAAACACTTTGTGTGTTGCTTCCAGAGCGCATTGAAAGCTGTGTCTACTTTGGCGTTGAGTTCAGTTAGTTAAGTATTGTTTAAACATTCTCTTATGTTACTGCAGTTACCCTCTTTTCAGGTAAGGGTAATTCTATTTCTACCAGCAAAATGCTCACAGACTCATCCCAAGGGCCTGATTCATACTTATATTGCACGTACATGGAACGTATCAAAAAAAAAAGATTTTGTTTTGTTTTGGAAAGAATTATGCTAACACCATCTAAAATCTTCAAGCCTTGATCTCTGATGACAAGTCAAGGCTTCTTGGCAGTTACACGTGACACATACGCACTTAAATTATTATCTCACTGCCATGCACTGCAGACATTTTTCAGTACTGCATATCACCATATCTCCATCTTTCTTCAAGTCTTTCCTCCTTCTTAGATTATTTATTAAGTATCTTTCCAATGTAAAAATTGTTCTGGGTCACTTCTAAAATAATTATTACATAAAAGCATAAAAGTCTACTCTTACACACTCATTTCTTTTTTCTTTTTTAATCAAAAACAAATGCTAATTGATTGTTCCTCTATTTGCAAAGAAATAATGCTCACAAATCTATGATCTCTATTACTCCACATAAGAAAGTTTCTGGAGCTCAGGGTTTAGGAAAGCACTTGTAAACCACACTGCGGCCTGCTAGATTCAGTGGTCAATGGTCATTCAATGTGGTCATCTGCAGGGTCACCACATTTTCTCATCCAGCAGTATATATAGCATTACCTTGAGGCTCTTGCTAACCTGCTGACATCGTAATTAATACTCACAAAGCTTCACCCAACCTTCAGACCTGCTATTACATTTCACTGACTTGACATGTTGTATAAACATCACATCTAGATACAGGTTAGGAAATGTAAAGTAGCTTTGTGATAAAACACCGTTTTTGACTGGAACACGTTTGCTGGAACATGTATCCACATTTTGTCTGTAAAATTATTTAACTGAAATATCATAAAAATATTTAGAAACATCTCACATAACACAGGCAAGTTGTCTGAGGCTTAAAACAGATACAGAAGAAATACCAAATATAAACCCACATTCATTATCTTCAATATGTTTCCTTGTTTAAATGCTTTATTACATAGTCATTAATTACTTGACTGAATTCTATTTCCCCTCCAGTATCTCTATTTTATTAAGTTTTTGTGTAATTTTTAGGGGTTTAAAGCTCCTCAGAAACAAATTATAGCCACAAAAATTTAACATGAATTCTGAGGATTTCACCTGCGGAATTCCTTTGGCATGAGTGAACTAAAAATCAGATTTACAGAACTCTGAACAAGATTCCTAAATTGTATTTAAATAACTCCCACTTTACATTGTTAAAAATATCTGAGGAGGAGCTTGTTTTCTGAGGTAATTTCTAAGCTCTGGTGTTTTAAGAATTCAAACTATAAAGAGTTTTCATGAAAATAATGAATTCCATTACAGATTTTTAGAACAATTGAAAGGTCCTGTGTTACAGAAGTAATTGATCTGTTCTGTTCAACAGATGAACACTTGTGTATGGTTTAATAAAAAGCATCTCTCAAAGATTATGTCCAAATATTGTGGGAACTGTCAACACAGAAAACTTAGATTAATTTTAATAAACATAAATTGTCACTAAAGCTCTCAACTTATGCCATCTAGCATTATGTGAATAAATTTCATTTTCTAATATTATGAAACATCCAAGGGTATAATAAATCACCTACCTAAGTCCTTTGAGAATTTTTGCATAATTTAGCAAAACAAATTGATTTTAGCAGAAAAAGTACTAATTTACATGGGGAGGAATGGTTTTCTTAGTGTGATGAATTTAATTTCAATTTCCCTGTTTGCACAAATTCACTTCAGCAATTCATCACTGTTAGAATTAAACTACAACCATGTTTTGGTTGATCAGGCTTACACCTGAATGACAATAAACTGCCTCTAAAAGGCAAGATGTGAAATCTCCAGAATATATCTAGAGAAAACCACTCGACAGCCCACATTGCTTATCAAAAAACGTAAGCAATAAATGCTACATCACAATAGCATTACATATTTGTAGATTTTTATTCACCTGTTGGTTGTCAACTCTAAGGCTTCTAATCATTTTTGTTGTTGTTCCATAACAGGACAATTTCTTATTAAAGAATGGGCATGTGAAATAAAAGTCATAAACTTTGTAGGCTTAAATCACCTCACTTACTTTAGATTTTAAAATGAGTTATTCTTTAAAATGCCAATAACATACATGACATGGGAATAAACTATCCTTTCCAGTCAGTTCAAGTTGATTTGGGCTCAGAAGTTAAAATAAGCTAATTGCAACCCAAATATAAAAGGGATAAATTTGCAGCTTTATAGCTGTAGTATAAAATAAATGGCTGATGGGAATTCAAAGTAAGTGAATTTAGAAGTCTATCAGTCAGTTTAAGAATCTGTTTTCTCTAATGGTGCTCTTTAGGATTACCGTTATCAAGGAGGTGGCTCATCCCCCGAGGTTACTTCTGCTCTACGCCTCAGCCCGAGAGACCTTTGTCAGCATTGATCAAAGACACTAAACCTTCCAGCATGAAACACAAGTAAATCTGTTCAGAATTGCTTTTTGCTTGGTTCATTAATTTTTCGACCACACATTACATCTGTGTTCTCTGCCTCAGACTGGAGTTAACCCGTTGTAATCATTTTTAAATGTGGTTTACAAGGATATAGAGGTTTACATGGTGTACGCATGTGTGCATGTGCATTTCCTCCAACAGAACATTCTTTGAAGCTTTACTCAATTTAAAAAAAAAATACAAGAGAAGACTCAAATACTTGTGTACCTATGGAAGAAGAAAAGAATACCATTAGTGCTTTTACTGAGAAAGAAGTCAATGCAACATATGAAAGGAAATGGAGATAAGAACCCAGATCTCCTACTTGCCAAAAATGCCTAAAAGAAACATGTATCTTTTCAGATACCAAAATCAAATGAAAACTCAGAATCTGCAGAAATTCAGGGAAAAGGGCATAGTACAAAAAAAAAAAAAAAAAAAAAAAAAAAAGTTCCTTCCTCTTGATCCTCTTGATAATTGGTGGTGCCATATCCATTCCTATCTAACAAATATATTTGCATAGAACTAAGCAATAAGGGAAGAATCCTTGTGTACCTGCTATGATGAAGAAAGAGGTTAAGATTCATTAACTTGGTTATGCTTTAAAACAAAATAGTTCTTTGGACTAGTGGTCCATGGATATTCAAGGAATATCATTCTCCAAAAGACAAAGGGTTACCCATATAGAATTATTCCTGCTAGGTAGCAGAGGAGCCAAGTAATAACAAAGCTTTATCTCAATTTGACAACTCTATAGATTTATAATACGAGGTTGGAGGAACACAACCATTTTTTTTTCCTTTTTACTAAGCTACTGTAGAAAAAAAAAAAAAATGATGCTGTGAAAATATATCATTTCCTCCTCTCCAAGCAGTAGCTTGCATCTTTTCTTGGTATATCCAGCACACATTACCAATAAGGACTACTGACTACTGCAAGACTTGAAATCTGTTTGTTTTACAGAAAAATGGTTAAGATTGAAGATGGATTTTCTAAATCACGAACTGTAGAGTTTACCACTCACATTCTTTGCAACATCTTAAATGCATGCTAAATGGATGTATTATTGCTTCAGCTTTCATCACTGGCTTCTGCAGTAATCTTTCTGTTTAATGATCCTGATTTAAAAATCATTATAGTTAACAACTACTGATATTTTACTTTCAGCATTTTGGCATTCAGAACTGCTTAAATGAAACAGTTCAATCTTCTAAGTGACAATAATAGTTCTCATTATACCAACCTGCAGGACTTCCATTCTGCTACATTTTGATATATTATAGTCTACTCTGCTACAGTCATTAGCATAGTATTAAAAATACCCTTAATCTTTGTCAGAAAGTTCATCAAATATTGAATTTTGTGTTTGGAAATTCAGCTGTCCTCCTGGGAATCACTCTCGCTCTCCCCATGCTGGACATAGGCCATAGTCTAGTTTACAGTCCGGTGATTATTCTGTTACTGCAAGTATGTACAACAGTGCATTAAAGCTGGCAATTGCTAGCATAATTCATTACTACTACAGCGTACACTGTCCTTTTGGAAGCCCTGGGCAGCCTTTCAAATCAGTCTTTTAAGGAACAAAGACATTAGTGAACATTTAAAACTTTTAAACTCTCACATGCATCTTAAGAAGGAAAACATAGTTTTAGTATTAAATATTATAAGAATATACATAATTCAGATACGGAGAAATCTTTCAAAGTTCCTACTGCTACAAAGTTCCTACAAAGTTACTACATTTTTCAATCTTCCAACCAAATTAACAGAAGGTAAAACTGTTAAGCTTTAAGGAAATAAGGAAAAATAAGGAAATAAGGTAAACCGAACAGGAAGAATGAATAGTTTCTAAGAGGTTTCATTTAACCTCTACTTAATGTATAGTGAGACAAAATAAAAATTAAAGGAAAACAAAACAAAACAGAACAACAACAATAAAAAAAAATGCCCCCAAACTGAGAATAAGAGAGGCTTATATTCAGAACTTCCATTCCTACAGACTCATATAGTTTAATACAGCTTAGGAGGCAGTAGATATCTCTTTTGCCTATCTGTATTAGGTGAGAAACATCAGTCACACACATTAAAATAGCAAACAGTCTAACAGTTGGAGAAGTAACTTCTTCCCTTAAAAATGTAATAGTTCTGTACTGCAGAACACTATTCATAGGGCCTGTAGAACCGTACCTACCTACAGTTCTCTACCTACAAACACAGGCAGACCTTACAAAAGTCTGGAAGCTGCTCTTTCCTTATTTCCTACTTCAAGGTGTAAATAAAGGTCAGAGGTCTCCTGCTTTCTACTTTATCATTTGAATAGACAAGGTGTGAATATCAGTGATTCTGTGCTGATTTTTAGCTCCTGAAGTTTTAAATTGTTTTCCAATTGGTAGTTGAAATGACCCTTCAGGCCACTCACGTCCTCCTGTGGCATCGTCATGAACTGCACTGTCATACATAGCACTGCCTGTCTCCTAATACCAGCCACGAGAAAGGGCCTCAAAAGCCCCTTTTGAGAAAAGCCTATATAACCATTTTTGACAGAAGCAGGTTGGTATCAGATGCACATATAAAAGCTACATCACAAACTGTGCAATGGTCTCTTTCTAGCAGTGACATCTACAGTGTGACTGATGACTTGACAACATCCATCACAGGAGAACCAAAAGATCATTTAGCAGCCAAGAGCCACAATGTCAGAACCCACAAGCTTCTCCGCGGCTGCCAGCCCCTGATTCCTGCAGCTAGCACTGCACACACAGCAACACTGCACAGAGTGGTTCGGGCTGTTCTGTGTAAACATTATCACTCCATTCTGGAATAATCTATATTTCAGTGAAGCACAGAACGATCAGTGTTTGTACAAAAAATTGGGCAAAGGAAGGCTGGAGCCATCTTTTCTTCTTTCTGCATGCAAGGCATAGTGTCAACTTGACCTAAAAATGAACAGAGACATAAGAATAAAGGAAAACAGATTTGGGCTTACGGACACTGGAAGCACAGCAAATACATGGAGTGGAAAGCATACGGGAAGCTGCTAAAGCTCTGCAATTTCAAACTTTGATCTTGAGAATCAGATAGGACTCAGTAAAGGAGAGCACGGGATTTTGGCTGTCCTGGCTGAAAAGATCAGAAGGTAATGGAGAGGAAAATCAAGGTTAAACCTGTAACTCAAAACATAAAATCTTGTATACATAATCTTTTAACAACATTAGCAGAGGTGTGAAAAGGAACCGGCCATGTTGCAATAACTGTGGGAACAGACATTCCTACCAATTGACTTTTGGACTATATTTTTATTCTTATTTATTTAGGAATTTTGGAAGAGTAGTTCACTGGGCACTTCAATAGCCCATTTCATGAGTTAAATTAAAGAACATAACGTTGAAAAGAGCAATGCCATGGAAAGGGATGATATCAAACAGCCTTCATTAACACAAGGGCAATGTGCAACAAAAAGCTGTCTGTTAAATAATCTAATCAGAGAAATGAGCTAACTATCTTGACAAGCAAGCTCACAGTTTTAATAGTTCAAACTCCAAAGTCAAATGAAATTTCAATTGAAATTATTATAGAGCAAAATAATTATAACACCAAGAATTATCGGAAAATGCTATTCTTGCAATAATTCTGCATTAAGTATGTATCTCTGTAACACCACCACTACACTTTTAAATGTCTTCACTCACAGCCCTGAAGACCAAATTATGCTACCTGTTCACATAATCATTTCCTCACTAATGAGCTTCGGATTTCTATTCTGTACAAAGCCTATAACGATATATCCAGAACTCCAGTTAGTATATAGAGAAATAATGTAGCTAACACTGATTTATACTCAGAAAAGATCTGAGAAAAATCAATTTTATTTCCATTCAAGACCAAGCCTCTCCTCATCTTTTGTCCTTCACACTAGGGTTATTACTGCAAAACTTGTTTTTAATAGGACTGTCAGTCTCCTACTGCATCACTAAAGTAGGTGTTTATACCAAAGACTTCCCATGAAAGTGCGCTGTGTTTTGCAAGTTAAGCATTTGGAAGATATGCAAACTCTTGGTCTGATAAACAAGTAAACTGTTTTTTTCTTTATCCCACCAGCTGTCTAGCTACTTTGAGCTGTATTGTTCAATCTGCTGCACAAACATGTGTCACAACACTGGAGAGATCTTCCAGGAAAGAAAAGAATTGAAACTTGATTCAATTTTTATCTTATTTTCCTACTTAGATAATAAAAGGGTTTATATAACCTTTGAGCATCAGATCTGCAACAGAGACCTTTTCTGGTCCGGAAAACCTTTTTTTCTGAAGCTGTATTTTCATTCCTTTTTTGCAAGCCAAACTAGGCCAAGTGCATTGTGTGCAAAAATGACTAACCCTCCTTGCTTCTCCTAAACAAACAGTATCATTTTCATTCACTATACAAAGAATGAAAATGGTCTCCCACTTCTGAAAGCTCATCTTAGGTTTTTTTTTTGTTTGTTTGTTTGTTTCATTGTTTTAACCTAGTTAAAAAAGGCTCTTCCTACAGCGATACTCTTGCTGTTTCAAATACATTAAGAGAGATGCTTACTAGGCCAACAGATACACAGCAGGTTTGTGAAGGCAGATCAACAACTAAGTATATCTTTAGGGAAAGAAAGCAGAGGAGGCTAAAAGAAGTGCAGAGTATTGATAGTGAAATTCCACTTGACCAGGGACTTCCTCAGATTCCAGTGACTGCTGTACTTCTTGGTTCGTAACCTACCTGTTTAGGTTGTACCTTTAGGACAGGATTTGCCCTAGAGTGATTTATTCACAAACAGATTTTCAAAATCAAAACTGTTGAATATTAAGTTTGAATGTATTAAGAAAAAAATTCCCACTACTCTCAAATTTTATATTATTCACAATATTTCCATATCAAAGAACTAATTGCCCAAGGCAAAAATAGGCGATCCCGTATAGAGGTTTTTCAATAGGAGAAAAATATAACAATACAGATAAAAGTACAACGGGAAATATATCTTATTTCACTTAGAAAGATTGACAGGTACATATTGAGAAAACTGACCTTATGAAGAAGTTATGGGAGAAACACTGCTGTAACAGAACTAAAAAAAGTTACAGACAGTTGAGTATGATATCCGACATGTGTCATTAGAGAAAAAGTAGTATAAATTAATAATCTGGTGATATCTAACACCATTAAGATTGAAAACACAGACAAAGTCAGACTTTCAGGAAGCAGCATAGAAAAAAAGGGCACAGGAATGGCAAGAGAAAGCAATTCCATCTTGTTTAGCTCTTTCTCTTTCACAGTTTTCAATTGGTACCTGCATTGATATGTAAAGGTTACTTCTATGAACACAAAGTATGGAGAGCTAAGCAATCCAGCAGACCAGAATAGTACTGAAAAATTAAAGGGCTTCATTTTGTTTGATACTTTTTTTTTCTTTTGTTTTTCATCCACTGAACAACTCAGTCGACAAACATAATAAATTCAACAGCCATTAGATAATTGAGGTTTGTAAGTAGCTACAGGTTAGAAAACATTTTGACATCCAGTACCAAAATACCATCTTTACAGTAAACTAAAGCAAAATTTTCCACAGATATGACATTAACATACAACAAATACCTCATATTTTTTTCTTCTTTCAGGAAACCCTTTTTTTTTCTTTCTTTTTTTTTTTTTTCTTTCTTTCTTAAATAAGCACCAACTTACAAAAAGGCTGCTAAGCTCACATTTACAGTTCTATCCATTATCTGTTCAAAAGGCTGGTTTGGGATTTCAGTTAGAAAGCAAAAATTTATTCATCATTTCCTGCTCACACGTTTTTCAATTGTTCTTTGTGAGATTTTTAGCAATGAAGGGAAATAAATGTGGAGAAAAATTCTACTGCTGTGAGCCAAAGGTACATCCTTCACATGAATAAAGAATTATTAGTATATCATAACTTAAATATTTCTACTCATGATTATATGATTATGTCTGGATTTTTTTAAGCAGAATTCTATTAGGCTACACATAGACTGTGTATCCAGATTATGTTTGATGTGCTAATATAGGCAAATATGTAGGTTAATTGCGTAAATAAGTTATACAGACTTAAATACCAAATGTCTTAGTGAATAAAGTAGCATTTATTTTGCCTCTTTTTATTAGCAAGTTTTTTTTGTTTGTTTTTTTTTTTTCTTAACTGGAACTCATTTTTGCTATACATCCACTGCCTTTAAGAAACAAACAATTTAGTGTATGTCCTTCTCATTAAAATTGGATAGGGAAAAAATAAATATCTGAAAATAGTTAAATATGAGACTTTATCCTTCATTTCACAAAGCAAGTAAGAGACTGCTTAGCTTTAAGCATTAAACATTAACTTGGAAGTTTGACTGACTTTAAGGGAATGTAAGCTTTAATTTGGTTCACACTGATAAAAAGTATCAGAATAAAAAGATACAGTTATAGGATGCATTGCACTCATAATTCCTGGTGTCGCTGTTAGGTAATTGCTGACCAAATATCTAACTACTCCTCATCATACCTATTTAAATCTTTTTTTTTTTTTTTTTTTTTTTTTTTTCTGAAGGAAGAGGAGAATTTCTGGAAATAATTGTTTAACTGGTATGAATTTTAAAACAGTGTGAATTTCTAAATACCAAATATTTAAGAGATTTTTTAAAAAGATCAATGGCAATAAGTGACTACTTACAGAAGCCATTGATCAAAGATACATCAAAATATAGAAAAAAAATATAAAAAGAGTAGACAAAACCTCATTACATGTCACATTATAATGAGGCAAAAGCAATTCTTGCTTCTTACATTGTCTTAATCTTAGATGGAAATGTTTCAAAAAATAAAGGAAATGAGAAAATGGAGCAAGAAATCCCTACTGATTGGGCATGTCAGAGAAATGCTGATAGGCAATATATCATGTTTGACCTTTATAACCTCTGATCAAAATTTAAATTGTCCTAAGTAGAAATCATTATATTGTAATTATTTTCTCAAAAGGTTCATGATTATTAAAATGGCATAGGATTCATAACTAAGTGATATTCCCAGAATGAAAATGATCATATCAGAATAATAATAATCCTGCTAGAAACATCAGTGCAATAAAACGTTTGTGCCACATCTAAAAAAAATAAACTGTTGCTTCTAAGAATTTTAATGAGGATCAATCTCCCTAACTAGTACTTCTCACTTTAATATTATCAGAAATATCTTGACCACTCATTTGGACCCTTAACTTCACTTAGCTATATCCCAAATAGCACAAATCTTACAACTTTTGTTGTTTTGCTTATAGAGATTAGGTGAACAAGCCTTTTGCAACATGTGTCAGCAAAATGATCTATCAGCCAAAAGGTATTAAGTCTCCATAAATAACAGCATCTTACCGAAAGAGACACAATGAAACATAAAAATATATTTCAGACTCTGTATAAGTGCTGTGTCTTAGATATTTTTAAGCAGCTGCAAAATTAAAAAGAAGCTCTTAGGCAAACTTGTTGGTATTAGCTGGGTAGTTTGATTTTATGGACTTTGTTTTACTAATTCTGTGACTAGGCTTAAGTCATTAACAAGACAGCAAAATTTTTACTATCACAGAAATTTCATGTGTAGAAATACATAGTTCTAGAAATGCAAACAGAATTCGTAAAGGAAAACACTGCACAGCAACAGAAAAGGCTAAATAATTTTAAACAATTTATTGTGCAAACTCAAGCAAATATGTTATAGCAGCAACCATATTAAGAAGCTTTCAAAAAGAGTGAAAATTTCAAAGACTGCTTAAAAATGATACATACAATCTGAATTTATGGCTGTACTATGACACATTCTGGGTTTGTAGTTCTACTTTCTTCTTGCTCTCTGCTTTTAGCCCAGTTCCTGTTGATCAGGTACTTCACTGCTTAACATGCCTTTCTATCTTGTCTTCCCTCTTCTCAGCCCTCCCATCTTATGTAAGTAGAGCCTGAATCCAACAATACTCCGGTCAAAAGTCAAATATTTTTAGTTCCTGTCTTTGGAACAAGAGTTGAATCTATTTTTCAATATCTTAGGGACGCTGTTTCCACACATCACAAAGATTGACTGCGAGAAGATAACATTAGTAATAGGTGAGAAAGCTTGTGTTTTTACAGAAATTATTTTACAGAATGTTTCAATCATTCCACACAAGAGTTCTGTGTTATGTTTTGGGGCTTGCACACCTATTTCAGACTTCTGAACTGAAGAACCTTGCACAGACAGGAGAATACTTGACACAGAAAAATTTCCTTTCCAGAAAACACTGCTTTTTTCTGTCCACATGTCCTCTAGGTTTGAAAACACGTAACGATTGTTAATATTCTATCAATATTCTTATTTTGGTTCTTTGGTCTGTGCAAAGACACAGCGTAGAACACAGACATGAATCACAGAATACAAGCATGAATCAAAGTGACTGTTTCTTTGTTCTCTAGCTTAAAAGGAAGTTGGATCCTCCAGTAAATTCATTCATTTCTTCTCTTTTTCAAGGTCCTTCTAAACAGCTGTCATTATTGCAACATCTGGAATGGCAGATAAGCAGCTCTATTTGGAGGACTGCATTCAGCAACTTTCTCCAGGAAACTAAATTTGTCACTTCTGCCAAACATCCATCTTCTTGCCAATTCTTGATTTAATATCCCCAGGCAATGCTCAAAATTGGGTTGCCTGTATTGTAACCTGTTGGTGTGCCACAGTCTAGCTTAGTTAAATATTGAACTCAAAGAAAAGACCCGAAATTGTGCCAATGACCTAAAGCACACATACACCTAGATACACAGATAACACTAATACTTGTTCACTGTGCCGTATTATAGAAAATGTTATATTGAACTTGCTAAATAACATATGATGCAACTAGTAGAATATGTGTGATTTGCTGATTAGACCACAAGAATAAGAATTTGCTACTGTGGATTTTTTCTTTTTTTCAGATAATCAAGAGTATTTTTATTTGTAACCGTGATATAATTTTATTTATTTATTTATTTATTGTGCATAGAGGGACTTATACTAAGCCCCTTGAGCACGTTTGCATCTTGCTATGAATTCCATCTGAGAAACATCACATTGCATGCTTTACGCCACTGTAGAGAAAGATAAATAACAAGTCCACTTTATTACTTTATATTTTCTGGAAAACTAGAAAATGTGACAGAACAGCTTACGCTTGAAATAGAAAAAAATGTATATGAAATATATATGAAAGATCTTACCAAGCAGCTACAGAAGTCACACACACGCAAAACACATCTCCCAGTCAGAAAAATGTTTTCCAAGCTTAGTTTCACAGAACAACTCATCTAATAGTGAGCTTCTGCCAAAAAGCCACAGTCCCCTGAGCTTGCCTTCATTGTGCTACATCTAGCAATTACGAAGCCACTGTTCGGGCGGATCGGCTCGCGGAGCTGACAGAAGACATTTCTTAGTAGAGTTAGTTTCTGCCCAACCAGTCAACTGAAGCAGATTATCCTGTGGCAGCATAAATATTTGATCTGATACAAAGAAAGCAGTGGAAGACGACAGGTGGGGCTATGGCAGGTGAAAACAGTCCCACTCTGCAGAGTGGCCTAGCAGTGCCATGAAAAGGCACCTTTACAGCTGTTCTCTAACATGCTGCCTGTTTGCTCACCTGCAGCTGCAGCCAGCACTAGCTTTGCTCTCTGCCAGGAATAGCATGCAGTGGTTTTGTCCAAAAGATTCACATAACTTCATGTTGATTTAAGGACCCTGCTTCGGGAATATAGAATACATACTAAAAAATCTACATGTACAACTACAGATCCATGTGAATCCATATGACTATTACACTCCTGTGGAGTATTATAATTTTAATCTTTTTCCTAGCTGTTCAGGAAAGAACCTCTTGCACAATCCACATTTGCAGAAATGGCAAGGGCATCTAAAATCTGTTTAGGTGGTACTCAGAAGAAGTTAGTTTCAGTTTGGCCCACTGCACTGTCCCCAGTTTTAGAGCAAAAAAAAACCTCCTGAAACTAGGACAGCTCTAGATACAAACTCTTCCAATCTAATGAACAGAATGGAAGCTCCAGAGTATTTGAAGATCACTAAGAAAATCCCTGAAAATAGAAATGAGCAAAATTTATTTATTAAGCTACAGCTTTGCCTCTGAGAAAACTAATGCCTCAGTTTGATTAAAAGGGCCATGAAGAGCTGCTATCAAGCTGCTGTCTACAGAGAGATCATTTTGGAACTAGTTATGGGATGGACTACTATGTGCAGTCATTAGAGCACCCCTGGCATTTTTCATGTAAAGGTATTGACCCTAGTGTACTGACAAAATCCTGCTGCACAGTGTCTCTGTTAACTTGCCACTTCTTTCCCGAGATCTCTCAGCTCTGAAAGATCCTTTATAAAAGCATTTTTTTCATGGCACAAAATGTGGAAGCTGAAGCACGTTGAGGTAACAGGCTTGCCTTGTGTGATTCCTGGCTCTCAGTCCAGCTGGGATATCTACTGCTTTGTGACATGTCACACTCACGGTTTTTTAATGATACTCATTAACATTCTTATTTCTAGTCATTTCGTGCTCTTTCTATCCTGTTTTAATGACTGTGTTTCACCTTAGAGGTGATTGCATTTCTGAAGCTTGGAAACAGCCTTCCCTTGGCATACACACACACACAAAAAAAAAAATATATATATATATAAAGACCAAAATCTTGGAAAGAAAAGAGACATAAAATCGCAAGGCAGTTTTATCACCAATGTAAAATATATACTGAAACTTCATGTACATTCTTATCATTTTTTTAAAGGCCAAAATCATAATCACAGCTGTTTTACTTTAATACATAACAGTGCAGGATTTAAGGAGCAAATGCTACATTAGGAATTTCTTGTGATTCACACAATCAAGATTTTGGAGTGCTTAATCCCACCACTGTAACTATGGCACTTCTATCAGCTGGGTTCCCTACCATGAGTCCGATCTCAACCATTCTGTGATTCTATGTGATTTTGATAAAATTCTTACGTTCATGCCACTGGACCATAAGTACTTTGGCTCATTTCTTAATGCAGGTAATGCATTTTAGGGCATGAGAACTTAAGTAAGGGAGAGCTGTAGGAAGTCCTACTCATTCTGATGTGAATGATCATAGGAGCCAGATTTATGCTGTGGATACTATGCACATAAAGGCCCTTTTTTAGGTAATACTTTAGTCTTATTTTCATATTATGCTTTCATAAATCTTTGAAATAGCTTTTTTGAAGATGTATGACTATGCAGCATCAGTTGAGAAATTAATGGGCGGTTTGCAAACCACAGTCAATGGAAACATCATCAACTCACATATCAGCTCAGCAGTGTTTTTACTAAAATTGTCTGCAGCTGAGTGATTGGATCACAATTTATTTTCAAAGGCCATCTTTCCATCCAGTTTAAGATGGCTTTTTACAGACATAAGTGGCACTGCCCTGCATCAATTGTAGGTATTACGTATCTTTCTTTTACATCTGTGCTGCTACTCATGAGTAGAAAAGTACTTATTGTAAGTATCAACGTGAAATCACAGAATGGATGAAGTTGGAAGGAATCTCTCAAGACCATCTAGTCCACCCATCGCCCTCTGCCCTGGTCAAAGCGTGGTGAGCTTCACTGTGTTGCACACTGTTATATTCAGTCAGGTTTCGAGTATCTCCAAGGATGGGGACTCCACAACCTCTCTGGACAACCTCTTCTAGTGCTAAACCACCTTGACAGTGAAAATAAAAACTGGACACTGGAGACATTCTTTGTGTAAATCCTAGGTTGAAGGGAAGCGTTATAGGTTATATACTGTGTATATGTATGTGTCTATATATGTATATACATATATATATATATATGGGTTATATGCTTAGAGTTGTAATTTATCCTCTCCTGATTTTATCAATCCAAGGCAATATGAAATGTTGCTGGCAAATAATTTATTATAGTCATCACTGCCTCTATTCTGACTGTACATCCCAATACTTCCCACAAGTTGGGAGCTACTACAGATGTAAAGCAAAGGATAGGAATTTTCTTCTCTGTTCTAATATATAGCACGTTCAGAACACAGTACAGCCCCAGAAGTGCACAGCTTTCTGCTCTATTCATATGGAAGTTCAATCACCTTGTTAGACAAAATTGCCCTTCACTCTCCTCAGATATTTGAACTGCATTGGTGTGTGACTGAACAACCTAATGTGAACTATGAATAGAATACGGCCTCTATTCTACAGAATAGAAATTGTGGTTCTTGTCTGTACAGGAAAACAGTTTATATGTACTTATTAGGCTTTATTAAAACAAACAAACAAACAAAACACACACACATAAACCAACCTTCAACTATACTTGGGAACTACTTTGCTGAAGAAAAGCTTATATTCTTTTCAGTGTATATATTTTAGGAAGTTGTTTTAACTAAGTTTAACTAAGTTTAACTGGTTTAACTAAGGAAGAAAGCAATCCATATCCACAGGAGGGAGCTGTGTCTATTACATCCAGGCAAGCCACAGAGTGTGCCACATCTTTACACACAGAGACGCCATGCAGGGCCCTGTGACACACAGAGCAGTCAACTAGTGCCGATGTGCTCCTTCAGTTTCACACGTGAGCATCTCTAGGTGTTCTTCCAAGCACAGTTTTTCCCCACTGCCTCATTTTCTGCACAGTCTCTCCTACCACCTCCCCTTTGGCCTTCTTGGTTAACTTTAAGCAAGAATATTACCTATGGTGCTAGCAAGGAAGAAGAGACTAGCAGGCTGCCAAATCCCTACAAACGCAAAAAGCTTTCTCCTCTTCCTCGCCACAGCTCAAACCATATGATTTTTAAACATATTTTAAACAGTAAGCTAATTGTATCAGAATCTGCCCTCAGCAAGTGTAAGCACAGAGTAGTGACACTCAGACCTTTAGGAAGCATTCCCGATTTCCCTTGAGCTTGAGCAGGGGGGTTGGACTAGATGATCTCTGCAGGTTCCTTCCAACCGCAGCCATTCTGTGATTCTGTGATCAGCCTCTGTGGAGCAACTTCAGAGCACTGACGTATGCAAGTGCAAGCACAAATGAAGGGGCATTTCAGGACAGCTGCTTTGCAGGGAACACCGGGAAGGGCTGGCTAACATAGGGACACTAAAAAAGGGGTTTCCATGCCGGCACGGAAGCTCTCTCTGGCACAGCTGGAATAGGAAATGCTGGAATAGTTCCATAGAGCAGCTTAATTTCAAAATCACTGAACTCTGAAGGTCTCAAATGAGTTTTCCCTTTCTGAAATTGAAAATAAAACTTCAAGAGCCAATTGCTGAAAAGCTTCCCTAAATCTCCTGGGAATTACGCTGCAGCGTTTTATACAGCTCTGACACCACTATACTCATAATTCTTCATTAAAATACAGCATTAGATACAAGAAATAGAATGCCCTATGTGCCATCTTGTTTACCTTTTCTGCCATCTTGAAAAAAAAAGCATTTTAAAATCACCTTATTCCACTCTAATTCAGAGAGACAAAGCACTAAACATCTTAAACCAAGAAGCAAATTGATGTAAATGTGGAATTTGAGGGGTACAGAACAAAAGTTTAAAGCAGCCCTATTCACTGGGCTTTTCAAAGCTTGGGTCCTACCTTATATTGTCCAAAAGCAAAAAAGGGAATTGGCAATGACAAACTATTTCTAGCAGCAGCATTTAAGTACTGGTCTCACCAAAACTTGAAAACCTTGTGAAGTCAAGGTATGATGTAGGATTAAGAAAGGAAAAAAGAAAAGAAAAAAAAAGAAAATCTTTAGTGAAAAAAAAAATCTGAGTAACAAAATTAAGAATCTAGCTAAGTAATGAAGTATAACCAGTAAAATCAAATTAAAATATATATATATACACACATATGTGGAAACAAAATCAGAGGAGGAAAAGGTCCTAAACATGCAATTACTGGAAATAAAAGCAGAGCCTTCTTAGAGCACTAGAAGACTTCTAAGCTGCTACAACACGTAAGAGGCAACCACTGTGTCAAATGGACCTGCTACAAAGACACACACACATGCCAAGGAGGGCAGAGCAAGGATACGGGAGCAGTGAGATCCAGCAATTACTGAAGTCAACAGAACTGAAGCACAGGAGGCAGACAAGGATCAGCAGCAAGGCCTGAAGCAGGGGAGCCTGTACTGACAGTCACATTGAAAGTATGTGGCTGTAATATTTAAGTGCATTGTCTGGAATGGCTTGTGGTTTTATTTCTAGAAAAAAAAGTACTATTTTTGAATGCAATTACTGTGAATAGTGTGAATTGCTTCAGTCTGATTCGCTTCTCTCAAGTCTTCCCTGTTGAATTTACAATGGACTTGAAAAATTTGAATCCACAGAATCGAACTAGGAAAACTAGTCAGGATAGGTTTCCAATGCCATATGTGGGAGCAAGCCTACTAATATTTTATTCCATCAAGATTCTGATAATGCATAATCACCATATTAACCAAGCACTTTCTGAACACCTGAAAATCAACAACACTCCCCGTAGATAAGAACATCTGTCCTTGCTCAGGTTCAACAACCATTTACTCTAATGTTCCAACTGTCATATTTCCAAACTGGTATTTAGGAATGAGTATAAAAGGAGGACATAAGGAAGTACGTAATGGCACTGACCAGAATTGTTTCTTAGCAATTTACATTTAGGAATTTCATCAGCATTTTACTTCATAGCTTTTAATGGATTTTGAGTCATATCTGAAGCTCTGTAAAGTATTAGGTATTGGACCTGCAGCAGCAGAGAGTTTCAGTGCTTAACAAGGTGGATATTAAAAATCAATATTTACAACAAATTTTCAAAACTGTACCCTTGTTCTATCACCATACTTGGAAAAAAAATACCCACTTTTTATTCCTAAATATTAAGGCTATGTGATTGTGCATGGGTTTAAAAAGCTACTTTTGTTGTACAAATATATGAAGACTTTGTAAGCAGGAAGAATCTCACATTTTTGGCTATAATCTAGTGCAAAGGCTGAACAAGATTAAATGAATGATATTCAGTCTCGTTTACTATCTGACTCTTTGTTTAAATGGCAATTCTGCTGTTACACGCTGACTGGCCTCCAGGTGGTAGTGCTATCACACAAACCTTTCCCCTCGCTATAATGCACAACAGCGCAGAGAAAGTCCAGCACTTTTTTGTCATCCTCATCACAGAACAGAAACTGTTTCAGACAGCTGTTCTGAAACATCATTAGCCTGTTCCTTCTCTAATTTACATTAATGAAAATTCAGAATAGTATGGCATTTGTCGTGCATTACTGCAGAAATAACATTCAATGAATTTATTTTAATTTCCAGCTCTTTTTCTACAGTTTTCACTTAGGTTTCCATACGGCACATTACTAGAAGTGGGAAAAAAATGTGTGTTTTATTTCTGAACCTAAGCTCTCAAAAACACGAGAGTGCACTGGCTGAACTGTAAGAGAAGTTGAGGCTGAGAGGAAGAAAAAGAGAGAAAACTATGGTGAGAAAGAAAATGTGTACCTTCTTGGGGAAGCTTGAAATACATTATTTACCCCAGAATGAAATACTTAAAAATACCACACAGAAAAACGGAAAAAAAAAAATTGTTGTTTTGAGGAATTAGTGCAGGAATGCTTAAATGCATTTATTTAAAACCTGAGATTTCACTTTGAAAAAGTTAAGAATGAAACACTAATCCCCCTTCCCTATTTCTGACTGGAGATAATTACTAATTTTGATGTAAAGATACTAAACACTGCAGTTCTCCATCATTAAGGTTAGATTAAGAGCAGGAATAACTGTGGTCTTCATTGCCTGCTTACTATCTTTTTTACAAATACATAATCATAAACAGATTAAATGCTACCATTTGTGAGCAGCTAATGCCACTGGTCTGAATGCCTCCGAATTTACATTTTGCATCTATTTGATCTGCTTCTTTGGATCTTTTTTTCTATAAATAATTGATCAATGTGCCAACAGAATGTGGGCTTGTTTGGAAGGCTGTGGAAGGCTCTCCCCAGGGCCTGCATGAGGAGGAGAACTTCCCCAGGTTACATTACGAAGACACATGTTCCTCTCATTCCTTGTCATGATCCAGAAGACACTTACAGTGATGTCTGGATGCTCTAATCTCCCAATGATAAAATGTAAAAGGTTTGGGTAAAAGCTATAAAAAAGGTCCTCTTAGAGCTCTTCATCAAAAAAGCTTAGCATGTGCAAGGCAGCATCTCAGGGTCTGAGGGGAAATTTCTTTAAAATGCTGCTAGAGAGGCAATACAATCCTGTGTATGGCAGGCTGTTCATCTTGGACTCAAAACAGGTTGTATGAGAGTCTGATCTAAAGCCTACTCAAACCAGTGAACAGACATCCACTTTGGATCAAAACCTTTGCGTGCTATCCATCTCAAGTAAAAGGACATTTTTTTTGTATGTCAGAGATGATCTAATTTATAAACTCACAGCACTGAATCAAAATAAGAGAACCTTCTGTCCATCCAAGGCATTTAGAAGAAAACTACTTGTAAGAGACCCTGTGTTGGCAAGAATTACTTTGGCACTCTCAGCATTTTTTTTCAAAACACAAAAGTCTCATTGCTAGCTCTTTTATTTAAGACAATTCTGTTTGTATTGCAGAAAAGAAAGTTTTAATACAAAATTCAGTTAGCTCATATTACAGTCTGCCTATTAAACTGAATGTGTATTAAACTGATATGTAGTTAACATTCTGTAAATATGACATTGACAAGAACAGATTTGCATAGGCAAAAAATGGACACACTACTTCAGGGTTAAGTCTGCAATCCTTTCATAGTCTGAAAAAAGAATATATGTGATGAGAAAAGAAAAATATTAGGGGATGTGGCAGAACAGTTAACATTTCTCCAAATTTCATAAAATTCTACTATGGTAGAAAGGAAAATTCACATTGTTGAGAGCAACTGTATCAGAGCAAAGAATCGACTCATGTAACCCAATGCAAAATAATTAGCGAAAAGTAATAAACTTGATATATGAACAGTGGATAACAGTGATTTCACTGGATGCTGAACAACCCAATTACGTATAGCTGCCAAATTTCTCTAATGAAAAGCCAAAAATATGCAGTAAATTTTCATAAAGATACACAGCCTTGAGTATAACAAAGAATTGGGAAGCTCTTCCTTTTCTTGAGAGAGCAGCTGTGGGATCTAAGTGTGGATTTTCTAAATTAGGAAAGAGGTCAGAAAAATATTACTTTTTAATCATTTAAAATGTCAGGGTTATTTTTTTAGATTTACATCAACACACAGACATAATACCCAGGACTTCTCAGAGAGCCCACAGTCTGGCAACAAAACCTACAAGATTAACTGTTATTTATTCTCAGGAGATCTGGACAAAGAGTCAAAAATCAGTTGTACCTGGCAGGTCAACAATAAGGCACACCACAAAAAAAGTAACCACAAGGTACAGACCTTAGTGGTCTTTCCCCTAAAGCGGATCTCCCCAGCAATTTTCATTACAGCTCTCTTTTCATACCAAATATGACTGGTAATTGCATCTGTCTGACAAACTCTTGTAGCCAATAGAAGTGTGGCTTATTCTCTGAGATCAAAACTTTAACTACAGTGTAAATCCGATAATTTAATTTCCTTTATGAACACAGAAAGAACTTCCTTATATCACACCAAATATCAGAAAAATTCTATGCTTTGCTAGTGATATATTTCTGTTCTGATTTATTTTTCGTATTCTCCATAGCTCACAGGTGCTATGCATTTTGTGAAGGTCTGCTATCAGAGAACCACCAGAAAAGAATGAAAGAAGATTGCTGTTATTCTTCTTTACTCATCATATTTAAGGTGTTTGGTGCTCTAACCGCAGATTAGTAAATCAGATTTGATCTGACTGATTTCAGTCTATTATGTGACATCAATTTCTACTCACTGCAATTGCACAGATGCCTATGGAAGACTTCCTAAGTTCTACCTTTACTCTGAGCATCATAGGATTAAAAGTTTTGTACATAACACATGTATTTGTCTTTGAATTGTAAAGCATGCACCATTTGCACTTCATTATAAACTTGATTGAGCTAAGAATGTACTCTCTGTTCTCCTCCATGAAAACCAAAGCCAACCACTCACAGGTGCAAATCAAGTTCACTCTGCAAAATTAATGTAAAACTTTCTTGAGCTTGCATATCTCTCCAGAATGCTATTATTTTGCCCTTGGGAAGCCTTAGTATAAACTTCCTATTGCTGTAAACCTTGCCTTCAGCCAACAGCAGCACTTCTCAGACATTTTTGATTTTAAACAGTGTGCAGGTATGTCACCTTTTAATGGTCATTTAATTAGCTGATGGGTTTATATTTCAGTGTTGTTACATATTAAAAATAGCAAGGATCACAGAATAGCCATGTTCATACTTTTTTAAGGCAAACTGGTTAGTTTCAATTTGCATACATGCTTTATTTAATTCTGCTGCATATGTGCATGCATTCTAAAAATTCTTGTCCAATTAAAAAAAAAATGTATGTTATAGCCTAAGTTTTTTACGTTATTAATAAAAATGACAGTGTTATTTGCACTTAAAGGACTGCATCATTTCTGTAACTTTAATCTTTAAGCTAATCCAACTCTCATTCTTTGTCTTTGCATGTGTTGCATATTAATAATATTATTTTTGGCTCCATTTTATAGCTTCATGGAAACTACACAAACTTTAGTATTACTTTAGTATTCTTTAGTCTTTAACAAAGTGAGACTGGGAATTGAGGAATAATCAGTAATGGTTATCTGCCTTTCCTATTTAAAAACAATAATGATGTTCACTCATCCTGAACAAGGCCTTTAATTAATCATTGTAGTAACGCAGGCTGAAGTCCCAGTGTTACCATCACTGATGCATAACAGTAATATAAACTCCTACTTAAATGCTTTTGTTCTGTGAAATAAATCTTTACAACTATTTCTAATAATTCAGTAAGAATAAAGTATAGCCTTATTATTATATTTAACATTAGTATTTTCGAACTGTTCTAAATTATTTTTACCACATGACAGCTAGTAATTATACCATATGTAGAGAAAATTTTACCAGGCAGTGTAAACCAAACAAACTTACACATTCTTACCTTTATAGGCCAGGATACATAATTTGTCGTTCAAATTTACAAAATGTAACAAAATTCCACAGAGTATGGCATAGCCCTGGGTCTTTTATTTATGATTACTCTGTTTTAATGGCTATGGAGAGCATGACAAGGCCACTTGTAGTACCTCAAGGACTTTTACTCTAGTACTCCTACTGACTGAAATATAATGTTCATCTTCTATTTGGAGATGTTCATTTTCTACTAGATAATAACCTGATTAGATTAAAAACTATCTAGTGCACAGTCTTTTTCCAAGTGAATAATTTAAGTGAAATGACTAATTAAATTCTTAAGGGAACAACATAGCTACTTATGATGATAACTTGGAGTTCCCATCAAAGTGGCCGTGCACATATCTCTTTCTACTGTCAGGCTTCCATATATCCCCTTAGGTTGGAAACGCTGTAGAAATGAGGACTGTGCAGATAATTCTCAAAAGAGAAAGAATCAGCTGCACAGGGACATAACAAACTACAATTTCTAATGGAGAATGAAAACAAAAGACAAAGAAAACATTTTTCTCCTGTAGTCTGGAATGTAGAAGGGCTACATTTCATTTTGATACACTACGCTATATTCACTGTCATATTCAGAAAGGCAATGAATTATACATAGCCACTATTACTTTCTGACACCTATTTATCTGGACTCCAGGGTACATCCTGTCAGGATTTGTTACTTTTTTTGCTCAAGCTTTACTATGACTTTATATACCCCAAAAACACTAAATAAGTTTGGATGTTATCGACTTTGCTTTCCATCTTAAATTGCTGATAGTACTTACATAATATTAAGGTACTGCCAACAGAAGACTGAGTCAGCAAGACTCAGAGACTTCTGTGTTCAAAATAAAATGCAAAAAAACCTCTAGGAAGTTGTTTATATGTTTAACATGGAGTTCCAGAGACAGATACTGTCCTGCATGCCATGAGATAGTGAGCAAAACCATCAAGATTTGCGCTTTCATTCACAATGTAATAATTGGGGATGATGGTCATTTCCTACCAAGGTCATCAGGTCACATACACACATTAACTGGTGGTTGTTAATCACCTTCATAGAACAGAAATCAAAACAATAAGTATCTGTCTAGATGTCAGAAACCATGTAACAAGGTTTCTGCGTGCAAATTGAATCTGACTTCTAATAAGGAGTTTTGGATGGGTAGTCCGGTTTTAACTTAAAAATACTGTGAAATATGTTCCAGGTATATTTCTGTACTTTTAATTAGAGCTTTGTTTTTTTCATTTTCCCAATCCCTTTCAATGATCCTCTAATATTTTTACCGAAATGTCTTTTGAGGGGCAGGCACAAACTGAGACAGATACACTGAACAAGGGGATATCAAAGAATGAATTTCCCTTGTCGTTTTAACCACATGAAAGCTCTCCAAATGTATTCCCTTGCTCCTCTTAGTGGTTTGTATAATAAGATCAGTAGAAGTGAACACTAACATTTCTCTGTTCCATTTGCAGCTGCCGGTAGCTGAAGGATAACTCTGCTATGGTAATGATTCTATTTGAAAAGGGAATATTTGCTATTGCATTCTTTGCAGTTTTTTTCTCTGAGGATGGTGCTGCCTCAAAAGTTTAAAATCTGAAGAGAGAAAAAGGAGAAAACTAACTTGCAGTCTCAGAGGACAGAGGGAATATCATGATGAGGAAGGGAGGAAGGCAGACGTATTGGCTGCTTATCAGTCAAGTGATATCCAGAGCTGACATATCCAAGAAAAGTTACATCAAAACTTCAACTGGGAACAGCAGGGCTCTCAGAGCATGGAAGGTTGCAAGGTACAGGGCATATTTACTGGTGTATACTGCAAAACTGCAGCTGCCCTCTCTTGGATTCTCAGCTACTATTATAGTGTGATACTGCCCTGAGTGAACCTGCATGAATTTGTTAAGGCTCTTCGGATTGGGAAGAGCTGCTCACTGTTACATTACAAGAAAAGTTTGCAGGGTAAGGAGATTTAAAATGGCAACAGGGCAGGCTTGTGCACTGAGAAAGGAAATGTTCATTAGCAAGGGAAATGGAAATCTGAAAGTGAGCATGTCTACACAACAAACAAAGGTGAAACTGCAGCATAACCTAAGGGATGCCTTTTCTTTTTTTCTTAAATCCATATAGCCTTAAAAACATGATTTTTGGTTCTTACCACATTTACTCAATATAGACAAACTCCAAACCTCAATATTTTAAGGGAAGATGTGAGTATGTCGATCTATCTTTAGGAAGATAAATGTTTGAATGAGGACCCCATGCTTATGCTATTTTATACCTCTCCTTTGTCTCAAACTAACATATGAACCAAATATTCCCTTCCTATTCCATCTTCCCCCATAGAAGTCTTCTTCCCACAGATAATTCTTCCTTTCTGCTCTGGAAGGCTCAGGCTGTAGGTGCTGACAATGGGTGAGTTCCTGGGCTAACAGCAAGACACAGCTGCCGGTTTCTAAGGCAGTGGTTCTTGTGATAGCAGAAGATGGGAGCTTTGCACACAGAGATCAGCAGCATCTTACCAGTGTCCAAGGTCAGTTTTTGCTCAGTTTGCAATGTTCCCTCACACTTTAACACTGAGGTATGGTGAGATGAATACACAATATTTTTCATTGTTTTCTCAGGGAAAGGAGTTAGGAATTGGTTGTAGAGTTGACTAAACGTAGTATTCATATCCTCTCCCCACAATCCACATATCTATAGTTTAATTAAGACTACAGTCAATGCACAGGCCCAGTTATTTCCCATGTATCTGAGTTTACCTATGCCTTTCTTCCCTGCAGTAGACACTCTTGTGCCTACATGCTTGTCCTTATCCCCAAAATTCCTGACACACCCAGTGTTCTCCCTACAAGAACTGACATAAGAAGAACCTTTCACTCTGTAGATTTCCAAATAAAAAAGTGATTTAATTGTTTCAGGTATTGTTTCAGAGATAAACATTTCATAACATGTCAATAATACAGAGGTACAAAAGTCCTGAAGCCTGACACAGAGTTGGATTTATTTGCTATGCCCCACACAAATACTGTTTTCATGACAATCCAGTCTCCATAGCTTATTCTTATTTACAGATAGGAAACGGTCACACAAGAATGAACCACTCCTCCTAGACAAGATGGAAACAGCTTTCCTCAGAGGAGCCAGTTTATTATATGTGGATTTTTATGGAAAAGACAAAATACTTGGGTTTTCCCTTTTCCAAGTCCTGGCAGATAAGCAATACAAACATTAAAAGATATATTCTTTTTTCTTCTTTTTCCTACCAGATTAGACAGAGGCGGTAGGTCCCTCTAACATTTTATTTTCTCTTGTAATATATACTGTATATCTAATTTCTGTTTATGTGCTGACAGGCTTACTACCATTCTAGGTCAGCACAGTTATTAGTATTTCTTTAGGGAACAGTATGGCTTAATCTGAAGAGTATTATTAGAGCTGTTTGAATAATTTATTCTTTGATTCAGCTACTGAACCAGGCAATAAAAATTGAGAAAAAAAAATGCAGATAAATTAGAACTAAAACTTGAAAAACAGAACTTTAGAAGTTTCATTTTATCATTCATTTATGTTGATAAAGATTCATTTATCTTGATATGTGACCTGATTTCACAGGAGACTTTGAAAAGCTTTGAATATTATTTGCCTAACAGGGTGGACAAATAGGCACAATATGAGGTCAGTGACCACTAAAATCTCACACACAGCACTAACTGGGACATATGGCAAGCTTACACTTTAGTTTTTTTCTCAGCAGTTGACTGACTGGTCAGTTCCCTACGTGATCAACTACGACTACTGCTTTTTAAATTAAACTGAAAAAAAAGTTTATACCTACTACTACTGTGTTTTATTATTCAGACCTACAGACATAAGAAAATTTTCAATGGGAAAGAATTTTTAGTATCATTGTTATTAACACATTAATATGGTGCTAATCTCCACATTTGTGTATTTATAGCTACAGGCTATACAGGCTGACTTCTTAAATTAAAAAATATGTAATTGCACAACTGATTTTGCTGGAGTCTGCATGTTGTTGAGATTGACTAAATTAGGAAGAAAATCCATGATGAAACAAGGAAGATTTGTAAAAAGACCAGAAGGAACTACACTAACTTCAGACAAAAACATTGACATGTAATAGTAACTAACTGAGATTTGCTGTTCAAATAAGTATAAACTTCAAAAAAAGTGAAAAAGATCTGTCTGGTTTGTCTTCCTCAACTTTTCAGAACTACACTAACATCAGAGCATAACCTACTGTGATAGGGTTGAAATACCAGCTTGTGACATTCCATGATTCAATGTTCCTGAGCAATCCCTTTCATCAGAATTTTGTTTCTTTAAAATCAGAGAAACAAGGCATTTAGGAATATTACTAATGCTTTTCCTATAATTCGAGTATGTGCTAAGTGACATAGGACTGCTGTAACATATGACAAAAGCCCAATTACAAAGGACTTGAAATGGAATCTCAGAAGAGACGCACTGCTGTGCGGGCTGCTGGTGTTAATACAAGCAAGATAAGAAATAGAATTAGCAAACGCATACATTTCTCACCTTTGCTCCGAGAAAAATACCAGATCTGAGCAAGAGGCAGGATTCTAATTCTAATATTTTTGGTGGATTTGCTGTAGTTGTTAAACATGAACGTGCCAGTAGGTGCTAGTGAACATAGAATAGAAAAACCTTTTCCTCATTATTTTTTGTGTTTGATGCATTGTCATTTTACACAGTCACAATAAAAAATGGATCAAACACTGAAATAGTTCCTTTTGTTTGCCAGAGAACAATGCCATTTGAATTATTATAGAACCATTTGATATTTGTACAAAAAAGATAGTATTTTTTATTTGCTTTCTACTGCATCAGCAAACAGAATCACTTAATAGGATTTATCCAGGAGTAAAGTGAGTTGTATAGAAATACAGTGTGTGAGGTAGCAGTATAGTGACTATAGTGAACTATATTGCACACTTCTGATTAAGTTTAATCAGTGATGATACAACAAAACTCCAGCGATCTCCTCTTATTTATGCTATCTAGTTAAAAAAAGATGGATCAACTGAATTCACGGCAGAGATTATTATTTTGCTTAGTGTGATTCCCAGACCCAGAAATAAACAGAGTGAGAAGAGCCTCTCAGACTTTCAGTTCTAGTAGGCAGAGATCTTTTTTAGGTGCAGGCACTAAAGAAGAAGAAAAAAAAAAAAAAAAAGAATGCTTCACAGATAAGTAGAGGTGTTCACATCTGGATGATAATGGTAGGCTTGCGCGCTATGATTATTTTTCCTCTAGATTAACATTTACCGTGTGCCATTAAAAAAAAAAAAAAAAAAAAAGAATGCTTCCTTGTAAAAAACAGATGAAGAGAAAGAGTATGAAGCAACTGAAACGACTAGGCAACACTAAAGGTAATCTGTGCGTAGGGTAGACACAGAGGTAGGGATTATGATTCTGGAAAGTATTTATTTCTTATATTGTGATTCTTTGAAATCTAGAATGTTGCTTCTTAAATTAGCTACTGCTAATATAAAGCTCTGCAAATTAGATGGCCAGTTATTCAATGAGGTACTTGAAAAATTGATTCTCTCCTGACATTTCTTCCTTCCTGGCAGGTGTGAAAATTAAAGTTGCTTGGAAATAAATGGGCAAACCAGAGGTAGGCTGAAGAGATGCCACCTATTGTCAAGATTATCCAGCCATGTTTATGTTTTTGAGCTGATGCACCTCCTGCTCTGCAATGAATCTTGCTGAACATGAAAGAAACCGAAGAAAGTTCTGACAACTGCTAGTGACAAGTGTCATGGTAGCATCCGATCATTCCTAAAAGCAGACTTTGTGGATAAAATCTCCAAAGATTGAGTGAACTTACTTGAGTGCTACTATACTTATTTTACAAACGGCAAGCCCTCTTTTTATTAAAAGACAAATAGTACATCTCTGTTAACATCGCTGTTCCTGTGCATTACATTTCCTTAGCACAATCCTGCTCTGAGTCTGTTCTCAATTTCCTAAATAACATTGCATAAACTAAATCATCTTTCCTCACCTGAAGTGGGGGAATATGTGTTCTTTGACTCTTCAGTGCAGCACTCATCTCTATCCAAACTATGCTGTTTGCAACAGAGTAGTATAAAATCCTTTCCATTTTTTTCTTAAAAAAAAATAAAAAGAGGTTAGTCAATCCAACTACTAGAACGAATGTATACATTTGGTTCGGTGCATATATTCACCCATAATTTGATTACAAATACAACATTCTCAGCATCTGGAGAGCCTTACTTCATCTCTATTTTCATTTTCATGTACGTGGCCATTTTAAAGAAAAAATCCAACTACAACAACATATTTACAAACATTTTAGAGCTTTTCCTGTAATTAATTGACTGCATTTGATGTATTAGAAACATAAATTGTATAAAAACTTATGCATATGCTGAAGACATGATCTACCATTTCCCTGTCCATGACAGATCTGTTTTGATAAAAACTAGTGGATAACAAGTGGAATGGAGTGTTGATGGGAGTGTTCCCTAAGCAGTTTTTTAATACTTACTTTCACTTTTTACTAATACAAATGGGAAGATAAAATACAAAACAGTTTATCCTAAGTAAATTGCTATTGCAGTAATACAACTATCATACCTTGCATTTTTATGGAACTGGAGCTTATATTTAAAGTGTAGATTTTAGGCTCTGCATGTGGCTACTGTAGTCTTGGATTGCTTTCAGATTGTGATATTTCACTTGAGACTAGCTTTTCACCACTAAGCTCTTCATTTCAGGACATTATCCAAAAAGCTGGTAATAATAACTACTATTTAAATTTTTGGCAAATAATTTGTTGCAGCTGTAGTTGTCCACATGCATCATTAACTGCCTAGCACATTCTGAAAATTTTCCAGACTTTTTTTTCAGGCTTTTTCATACCTTTTTTTTTGCTATAAAGCTTACTAACCTGAGGTATAAAAAATTCCCAATTCCAGAGTATTTCCCAACCCCCTCAAAAAAGACAGGTCCAAATTCACCTTTCAGAGTTCTTAATTCTGAAACAGTAACTCTGAAACTCTTAACAGTTAGAAGCAACCATCGCTTCTGTTTTCAGTAAAGGCTTATAAATTATATTGAAATATTGTTCAGTTATAGTGGTTCTCCAAGATTGCAAAGAGATGGATGGTCTCCAGGGTAAGGTTGTCATAAAAAGGAAAATCAAACCAGCTGAATAATACAATAAGTCTGTGTATCAGGCCAGCTCAACCAAGCAGTGATAAGAACTGTGGCAGTCTTGGAGGAGCTGGCTGACAGATTTCATTTGTCTGTGTTCAGGTCTTGCCCCAGTGTCATATGTCATATCTTCCCACCATCCTTTTGGTTTTCTACAGGCACCCCTCCAGGTGCTGTCAGGGGATTAGAAGGAGTCTGCCAGTTAAAATGCTTGAATGGATAAGTCAAGAGTACAAGCAAAGAGTTCTTTTCTTTTTTTTTTAGGCTATACAACTGTCACATCTTTTGCATTTGGGTCTGTAATTAGATGTATTCAAAGCTTTAAAATACAAATATGTAGCATCATCTTGAAAAAGGATATTTCACATATATGTAAATACAAATGAACATGGAAAACCAAGATGAATAAACCCTTTGACAGTATCAAGAGTTACCTTCAAAACATATGCAACATCTAGAACTAGATATTCTTCTGTGATGTACCATTGATTTCAAAAATAAGCCCTTGCACACATGAAAATAAGCTATAATGTGTCAGTCACCATGTCTCAACTGATGAAATAATTAAACCAAAAAATCCCACTCTAGTTTCATTTCCTCATATTCTTTCCAAATGCATGGATCATTCTTGCTCTACATCACTTTAAAATAATTTTTGCATTTCACTCCACTGAGTTGGCTAGTAAAGAGTTATATTTTACACATCTCATGCAGATTCCTGAGTTAGTTCTGAGGAATAATTCAGATACTTAGGGTAAGCATCCTTTAGACACCTAAGTATCCTAACTGATCTCCAACTGTGGCTCTAGAAAAGTATGGATCTCCCTCATCATGTTTGCCCTGGCCATAGTGAATGCTATGGCTAAACTGATAAGTTTGACACAGCACTAGGTATCTCTGCTTTGGCACTTGAGCCACAAGCTGTGCATAAAGAGCTCCAGTCATCAGTGACTGTGCTCAGTTTGAGGAAGCAGCCCTGCCATGTTGAAGCAAAACTTCAAACAGCCCAACATATTTAGGGCATCATTGTAGCTCTAACACCCACTGTTCTAGCTCGGCAGGAGCAAGAGCTTATCACCAAGAATGACAGGTATCTACATAAGCACATGTGTGAAACTGCCTGTTTTCTGAAATTGGCTATTACCTATCTATGCCATTCCCAGAATGAGAAGAACTAATTATTTGCAGAACAAAACTTCATCAGGAATCTCAAGGCTTCAGGCTTTTATTAAGAACCTCTGGCAGACAAGAAACTTCCTTCCTATTTAACACAAATCTCTCTCTTGCAGTCTCACACAAGACATATAAAACACAAGAAAAAAATAACACAGCAATCTTACTTGAAAAAGAAGAAATCCTTAATAACATAAAACCTTAATTATTCTTTTAGCTTTTCATTTGTATTAATTTTAAAATATGTATCACTGTATTTGGGAGAAAAAAAATGGCACTTAAATGAAAATATCTGGGGAAAAGAAGAGAAAAAAAACACTAACTCAAGCTCCCCTCAATCAGTAGTGTTCAAGAATAGATGTCAAAAGGCTGTGACACTATATTGTACTTATCAGTCTGGCCTGATGCCAGAACGCCTCTAGCAGTATTGTTTTGACACACTAGTAATCTCTGCAACTTGTTAGCAAGATTTGTATTAAATCATCTTGTCACCACTTCTGGCTTTTATCAAGTTAAGTTAAACACCACTTCAAGCAGAAAATATTGTTTTGCAGTAAAATAAATCTGGATACAACATCCTTGAAATCCCATTTTCTGCAGTTGAGGGAAGATTTCAGTGTGGAAGACAGAACAAGCGGCAGGCCCTTTTCTTTATTACAAAAAAATACGGTGAAATGAAATTATGTTTCACCACCAAACTTTAAAATTGCCACCTTTTAAAGAAAGTTGAGTTCAACCAAAAGAAGGAAAAAAAAAAGGTGCTGGCCTTATTTTTTTTTTTAAACACCAAAAAGTGCTGAGCTTGTAAGACTGACATTTTTGAAGTTTATATTTGGTACCTGGTACCATCAGTCAGACTTTTGAATTTGGCATCTTTAATACTTCAGGGCACAAAATTAAGAAAATATCAAATGTAGTAATGGAGTCAAAGAAAGTATATTGAGGATGGCACAAAAGAATCATGTGATAGTAGAAGGAACTGATGGCATAATACATATTGCTATCAATATGGTTCAAGCATTAGAGAAACTTGATTCATCATAAAAGAGGCATCCTGACTTCCTAATGTTGCTTAAAATGAGAAGCACAAAGCCTCTTGAATGAGCGTACATATTCTGGCATTTATGAAATAGGCTTAATTACACTTCCAAAACTGAAATTTGTAGAATAGTCGATCCATCAGACTAAAAAATATCCCCCAAGCATAAAAGCCCTTTCTGAAGAGCTCAAGACAGAATGGCAAATCTCTGTAAGTCATTCCCTTGTGCCAGAAGCACAGCTAAGGATAAAAATATCAAATAAAGCATTTCAGCATCCTGGCCCTCAGTCTGCAGCAGCTGTCACAAGAGGGTTATTAGACCTGAGTACAGGGCACTGTGACTCTTACCTACTGGAGTGGCAACTCTGATTAGGTATCTTCAAAAGTGGAGTATTAAACATTAGTTTTGCACTGTTTTGAAAAGGTCAGTATCTTAGTTTCTTAGAAATCAATGGTAAAAATCCTACCAACAGTTGGATCTCAATATTTTATTTTTTATTTATTTATGGTCTTTCAGAGGGCAAACAGAGAAAGAGAAGATGGGAGCAGACGGCAAAAACAATCAACAAAGCTGGAGTCCTACTTGGAAGTTTTAAGTTTGAAACAACTCTGTATGAGGAAAACAGTTGTCACTTTCAGGAAACTTCATGACCAATCAGTTTTAAATTCAGTGAACACTGTGTAAAGAACAGATGTTTGATTCCCCATAAGACCTTCTGTTACAAAAATCTGTGATATCAAAGGCTAGAAAATTTCAGCAGTTTCTAGTTAAAATACCTAAAAAATATCCTGATACCTGCTTCTATATTCTCTTCACTAAAATGAACGTCATTAGAGTAATCATAACAGGTTAAACTGTGTCCAAGACTTCTAAAATTTTCAGCTTTACTGAAGATTCTTAATTCTAGATTTAAGTATCCTGACAAGAAACTGAAATTAACCACATATTTATCAACTATTGTTTACTTTCCTCATCTATATTACTCTCCCTATTTTTGGCAAAGTTAATATTAGGACAGTGCTACATCTCACAGGGACCTCAGACTGCTATATGGAAAAATCCCAAGTTGGGGAGGAAAGAAGAGGATGCATGGCCATGTTCAAGTAAGTTTGACAGAGAGAGAGAGATGCAGCCGAAATAAGGCTCTTAGCCCTGAAGTTAAGATATCTGGGTCAAGATGAACCTTCCTAAACTTTCAGAAGACAGGGAAAGTTAACATAACTCTCAGGTGAACAGGCTTTTTATGTTCTTTTGGATGAGTAAACAGTACTATTGTTTTGAATGAACTGTTATGTGTCACTTGAATTAGCAAAAGCTCCCAGTGGAAATTGTCCTACTCATGGCAAATTCAACTGAGATTGTCATGTAAGCACATTTTTAAAAGAGAAGATTGTAACCAGAGGATTCAGGCTAAAAATGATTAATCTCCATGGGCCTGAAGAGTAGGAAAGAAAGCAAATGTTCCTGTAGCAGAGCACTTAAAAGAAACTGAACAGTGCCTCTGTGGTAGTCATGTTCTCCATCCATAGAGGTAGACATATATTTGCTAAAACTTTACAATTACCCTTGTAGCTTTACACTACCCCAACTGCTTTGCTTTCCCAACTAGACCCTCTAATCAAAATCTTGATTCTGAAGTTTATTGCTAAGTTTATTGCTAATGTGAATATAAGCCAGCTAACCAATTACATCTGTGCAAATTCTTTCAATTCCCCTTCAGAAAAAAAAAAAAAAAAAAGTGTATAATTGTATAGAAGAACATAGCAAAATACTCCTTGACCCCACAACTGGGCTAAATAATTTATTTCAAAGATCTAAGTAAACCAACATGAGGGATTTTATTCATTTGTTGTTATTCTTCAAAATCTGCCAGTTATCTCAGTAAGATACACATTGTGCCTTAGCTGATTACTTCTCATTACACTTCTCTAAAACAGATTTAAAGAGTATCTTGACTACTGCAGCATCAGTAAACATCTTGAAAGTTTCAGATCTCAATGAAGTTACTAAATCTTTTGGATTTTTGGTAAGTACACAGTTATGTGCTTCTGGCCTTCTCCTTCTGGGATTTACAGAAAATGCCATGTTCCTCACCTTAAATATTCCTTTCTTGCAAAGAGAAGCCAAAGCATGTGGCAGGAGGTGCTGCAAGGCTTGTCTGCAATTCAGGCTGTCAGCAAGGTTGCTGTTACCTCTGCGTGGCCTGTGGTAACGCAGGCAGAGACCTAAGGGGCTGCCTCCTGCACTCCCAACTACATACTGACTAATGCTGACTATAGGAGTTCTTGTGTCAAATGACAATTTTTTTTCTCCCTCTATTCTTCTCATTACACCAATTCTGAAGAAGGTTTGAGGTTCAGTCTGGTGCCCCTCTCCTCTGGAATATATTAGGCAATTTATTATTTGTTGGGCTTTTCCAACATTCAGCATTAATACAGGGGTACTGCTCACACTTCAGTGAGCTCTGTCTTTAGTTAATTCCTCAGAGCACTTCTACTCATAGGCTGTCAGATAACAGCACTGAATAGCTTTATCTGTGCAAGGTAGGTAGAATAAAGGGAAAATTTGCTTCACCACAATCAGCTGAAAGGTGCTGATTAAATAAGGAATTTAATCAGGAATTCCAGAGACACAGCCTTCTTCATCACTATCCTCTTAAATTACCTAAATTACCTTTATTTAGGGATAAAAATGGGATTATCAAGGAGCCTTAGTGCTAGTTCACGTAAGTTAAAGTCTAAGTCATAACTCAGTTATTACAAATTTAGAACCTGTCAATCTATATCTATATGGGAAATAATTTATATGGGAATTTATTTGCATAACTGTAAACAAAAGACAGGAAGACAAGGACAGAAATTTTGATTGAATTCTAAAAGGATTTTCCATAGGCTAAAACAACATTTATAACAAGATCCTATATAATTAAGATCAAGTCCAGACTTTGGCCAAACCCAGTGAAACATTTAATTGGATAGAGAAAATTATTTCAGAGCCAGCATAATTATGGGATACTCTACATGACCATGCAGACAATCCTTTATTTTCTGGTTTTATATTTAAAAAAAAAAAAAAAAAAAAAAAAAAGGGACATTGCAAGTCTTATTGAAAGTCTTATAAGTCTTATTGACATGTTTTGGAATGAGGTTTTACAAAGGTAAGATTGGTATTTCTGTAACAGTAGAAAATCAGCCATCTGCCTTTGATGACAGGTAGTTAGAATATGCCTCTTTTTTTTCTCTAAATAAAATCTGTTTACACAAGAATAAAGATGAAATACTTGAGTGTTTCATTTGAATATAGAAATTTAAAGGAAAAAGTAGTTCTTTTAACATCAGTCTAGTTATGAAATATGACATTATATCTACAAAATGGAGAAGTGAGTCAAGTTAAAATAGTTAATTATCTACAACAAAGAAATAGAGACAATTCAGAACTAATCTGATATAAGACAATATTTCTTGAAATGTAAGTCAAAATACATGATTGTGAACCCCTCAAAATAAAAAAAGTTAATGTGATTTTTCCCCTTGTCTTCACCTGGCAGTGGATCAATCCTCAAAATGAGCGTTTTTAGAAAAGAAAAAATAAATCACTACGAAAGATACACCTTAACATTTTGCACTAATTTCCAACCTGACTTTTTAAACAGTATTTTTTTTTTCTGGCTGATTTTAAGATATATGCAGCCAGAAATATCTCCTCTCCCACTCCTTTCCTCTGCAAATATGCTGAACAATTTTGAAAAGTAGTACAGAGAATTTTCATTAACAAAGAGATTTCTAAGGCATGTTAGAAAACTCTCCAAGGGCAGCTTAGTAAATGCTGCCCTGTATTTAATAATAAATATTGATTATTTAACAGCCAGCCTTCTAGATGCTGAAATGGCAAGAATACTGTTGGCAGCAAATCAGCAGAGGTGAAACTCTCTACGTNCGCAGTGTTTTTTTTTTTTTTTTTTTTCCCCTTTATTATTTCCTGGTCAGCAGTTTTCATTGTGTTGATCTACTGTTACACTTCAGTTAGCACTTGTTTCCAAACAGCCATTTCCTTTAGAAAATGGTCAACTTTAGCATGTTTAAATGAGGTGATGTATGTGTGTATATGTGTGCATGTGTATCTCTGTATGTGTGTGTGTGTGTGTGCGCGCATGTATATATTTATATATACATCCGCATCATCCAATAATTTGGACGATTCACTTAACACTCCAGTTTATCTTGGATAATTCTTGTATATTTGGAAAAAACATTCAAAATTATTACTTAAAATTATTACTCAAATATCTGCAAAGATTATTGGGATTTACTTCTTTGTTTTAGGACAGGAAAGAGTTTAGAGATTCTTTAATTACTTGAAAGTACTGTATTCTAAAAACTGCTTTAGTGTGTGTAGTAGTAAGGAACGCTGATCCCTTAATTTGATGAAATAAGAGAAACATTTTGGCTGGAAGGGATCTCTGCCAATTTTCCAGTCCAACCTTCCACCCGAAGCAGGGCCAAATTCCAAGTTTGTTTGGTGCTTCTTGGCATGTTATTGTTCAAGTGGTAACATTGTACTTAGCATTCACACCAGTTATATATATATGTATAGGGTTTAATTGTAATGATCTTGCAGAGTAATACAAATGGTGGAAAAAAAAACTGTAAAATGAAAAATAGCTTAGTGCAAAACTGATTTTTACGAGTAAAAAGAAACTATTACTTTAATCCTTCTGATAGTAATTGTTTCAAAAAGAAAGGAGTATAAGGAAAAATTACTATATGAGGTTGGTTCTTGTTCATTATTTACTAAATGACAACATCTTTTTAAACCTACAACTTTTCCAGGCATCCATTGTGCACAAAGAACGTGACCTTACTAGTGCTAAACAACTTCTGAGAAGAAACGGGACTGATTTTAAATCCCAGTCATTTAACTGTAAGTCAAAAAGGGCACACATTTGCAATCATGAGATGGATAGTGAGAGTGTTGATATGGATCTAGCTAAGTAGGGAGAAATTATCTAGGGGCAGAGAAGAATAAAGAATGTGGGCATACAGAGAAGTGAGCAGATGGGAGTTCTTCATTATGTTATGCTTATAGAGTAACTGATACAAAGAGTATTTCAATCTAAGCCAAAAAGTCTTCAAAAATAGAATAGTGTTACTGAAATTGAATGCAGAGATGCTAAGCATCCTCACCTTTTTAAAGACTCCAATATCTATAGAGTGTGGTAGCTCCTCCAAAATCTGAGGAAGAAGTTATGAAACTGAAATGAGAAAGACCTGCAAACTTTCTGCAGAACGCATTTGATCAAGCTTCATGCATGCGCTCAGAACACATCTCAAATGAGATTCGCACCTCCAATTTCTTCTTAACATCCATTCAGTACCAAAACCACTTGCAATTCTGCAAATTACACTATCAAACAGTCAAGTAAATCGAAGCACTTATCCATTGAGTCTTAACTGTTGCACACACTGATGTATATAAGCTTTCTGATGAGGTGGGTATGGTCTTTCTCCAGAAAAAAGACAGATCATTGAGAAAGATTCAGTCTTATTTAATGCTTTAGGAAATCCTAATATTCAAAGTCAGTGCTTTTGCATTTTTTCAAAGTACAATAGAAATATCTGTGAAGAATACATTAGCATATAAAAATACTTGGCCTGGAATCCCTGAAGAGAGACAATAATTAATCATTCACAAACAAATCTTGAAACTTATGAAGTATCAGACTGAGGCTATCATAACTTTGGCAGAAACATGGGTGAAGAATGCCACAGAGCACAGCATGAATCACGGTAACAACAGGCCAGGGATACTCAGCACTCAGATACCTCTGCAGACAGCTTCTAGGAAGACTATATGCAGTAATGACAATTAATAATGCAAGGAGTAATGCCGTCAGTCAGCTCTCAAATAAGAGCTGTCCTCTGTGACCTGCCAATTTCACTTCTGAAAACAAGCCTGTTAAAGTCATCCTGAGCACAAGCAAGGATTTTCTAAGCTTCTGTGGTAAGTATCTATCTGTAGTATATAACAGTAACACTGTTTAATAGGATTTTTTTTAATTTTGGGAATGACTTTCTCTCTGCTTTCTTTTGATCTTTTCTTCAAGAGTCTCACACTAATGATAGGAACCTTATTTTCTGTATTTTTTATAAAGCTGGTATTAGCTATGTGTTTTAATTAAACCTTTCAGATATATTAGGCAACGGCACAAATAGATTTAAATGGACTAACACTAGACCTTATCTGAAAAGTTTCATCCTTTTACACATTGTTCCTAGCACAGGAGTGCACAGACAATGGAGCCATTGCAAAAACATTGTAGGTAGCAGATTCTTTCCAAAGGCTTGCCGAAGAACAGGAAGTAGAAATAATTTTGCTAATGGAGTTACAGCAGAGACTGCAGGTATTTTTCCAAATCCTCTGCTGTATGAATGTTCTCAGCTTTCTCCAGACTATGTGGGGTTTCACTCCCTCTCCTGTTGGTAGCATTCAGTAGAGAATTTGAATACTAGGCTGGTGAGAATTTGTATTTTTCAAATAATTAACACTTGTACCAGTTAATTGTAACTGTTTAGGACTGAAGGAAGAAAGGCAACCTGTTATAAGAAAACCAAAAATGCTTTTGGTAAAAACAACTTAAGCTATTCAAACGTTTCTGACATTAGACCTGAGCATATTTTATGTTAAAATAAGTGGGAAAAAAAAGAAAGAACTTAAACTGAGACTGAAAAGAAACACAAACTCCCATATTTCTGGTTTATCATAATTAATTTTCTTGAGGATTTCTGTTTTATGAAGAGCTAAACAAATTTAGTTATCAAAATAAAAGCCCCATTATGACTTCACCTTTCCCCTCAAATCATCTGGCTTGTGAACAGTATATTAATATTTATCTAGCCTTGGTCGATTCTGGACATTGTGATAGTTGTTTATTTGTCTGTTACCCCTGACTAAAGCTGTAAAAATACTGCGCGAATATAAAGGACTTAATGAACCTAAATTTCTATTTCTTTACTGTTCTGAGTTTACTTCTTTTTATCGTGTCCTTTCTTTCATCAGGGATGTTCTAACAGGTTAAGCTGACAGCAAAAATTTACATGGGGTGGAGACAGGGAAAGAAATCAATAAGCGTCTGGATAGATTAACAAGTTGTGATATCATTTCTTGAGTTTTGTATGACTTTTTCATCATCTTGCCAAAGCTATCAGAAAATACTTTATCCGGTCATTAGCTCAGTGTTCTGTGGAGTCAAACTCTTCCCCTGCCATAAAATTTGACAGTATCTTCTGTGACAGAAGGCAGTAAGAATGAGGCAATAGATATACTCACATAAATCAAAGTTTGTCTTGCATCTGGAGAGATGAGCTGAGCTATGATCATTATAGCTATGATCATCAGGAAGAATACAGGAAATTTGAATCTCCTTGTTTGGTTGTGTTGACTTCCATTCGTCTTTTCATTAACCTGTCTGCTTCCCACTTTTGTTATCCGCACTTCCTTATTGTGAGCAGCATAATGAGTTTTCCGAGAGCAAGTATTTAGCAGTTTAGTAACTGTAGGTTTCAAGGGTTTGACTGAGAAGGTTATATATTTTGTTATTATTCCAACAGGAGTCAAACGATCACTTACGGGGATTTAGGCATTCTTCGATTTCTCTCTGTGTGCATGGCAGTTTTTAGTATGCTCCCTTGACTCCCTGTCTTTAGCCATTTTGGAATAATACATTATTTGGTTTCCAAAGTCAGCCAAAATCCAATGCATGATTATTAAACTGTGTGGCAGCAAAGCAATAGTTAATAGGCTGCTTAAACCACCAGGACAGCTAACCAGAATTCCAGTGTTTCCTTTCACAGTTACCTGTAGATTCAACAAAGGGACTCTACAGTTGCCCTCTGTCATTAGTGAAAGAAAATAAATAGAAACACATTAAAGTCTTTTTATACATTAGCAGAAGAATCAGTTTGGATTAGAAATCTCTATTTGTAACTGACTGTTCTGAACCCAGAAGCTTTTGGAGCTAAGAAAGTCAGATTTTTGTCTTTCTACATGCGTAGTGACCTTTACTGACAGAGCGCCTGGGACTGAATGTGGAGAACAGTCTCGTGGCAGAAGGGTGAACACCTCTATCAAGTGGTGATTTGGTTTAAGTAAAATCACACTTTTCCCATCGGATTTCTATCTGAGAGGGATTTGACAGACCAGAGAAGCCAAGCAATGCAGAATGAATTCTATAGTTCCATAGCCACTTGAAACCTGCTAAATTTAAACTCTGAAACGGGACATGAAAAAGCTGTTGTCTTGCTCTTGTTTGTTTAAAATCAAGAACCACTGACAATGCAAGTTACTGTGAAATCTATTGAAGGGAATTAAAGTATGTAAATGTTCAGGAATTCAAAGTGCTATAAGGGAGTAAGACAATTAGGTATTACTTAGGCAGTTTTCTCAAAACATTAAAGGTCTGATTCCTCTCAGTCCCAATCCTATACTCCACTGAATTCACAAGTGCAAAGTTCATATATATACTATATGCCCCTGACCAGCTTGGCAAGGATGCGCTGTACCAAAAAAAGAAAGGCTTTATTGTGTAAAGTTTGGATCTCAGGGCTCACACTACCAGATAAATTCTTGGGCACTTCAGCAAATGCAGATTCCTAAACAATGCAAATACCCCAAGCATTTGGCAATGGCTGCTTGGGAAGTTCAGCTTGGCCTAGGCTTGTAAGCTACTGGATAAACGAAAAAAAGCTTCAACTTGCTAAGCCCTGTGCAAAGTGCTCCTTTGTGTAGTTTTCTGTAATTAGGAATTTAAATTATAAATCAGAATGAGTCAACATCTGAAATGCAACATAACAACTAAAAAGTAAGGGCAAATAATTCAAGGTTGTTTCTTTGCAAGAACATCCCTTTTCCATTTCAACAATGACATTCAAATATTTTAATGCTTTCTATCCCTTTTTCCTATAATATCTATCAAAACACAATTAAATAAGTTAAGGAGAAGCAAGGGACAGAACTATGGGGAGAAGACAGTAAATCTAGATGCCTCTTTCCTTTAAAACTTAGCTGTTTCACCTTCACGGTAATGAGGAGGAAAAAAGGTGATTTCTAAAGGGAATTTCAATAACTCCCATTTTTTGTCCTTTGTTGCCCTCTCAATCCTTTTACTTCATGGCAGGCTGTGATATAAACTGTCCAACTGCAAGACACAAAATAAGAGGGCTGTCAAGTTGATGTGCATATAAAAGCAATAGTTTACTATTAAAAAAAAGACCTTCCTCCAACAATAGAAAATGTTTCCTCTTCTGGTTGGGTTATGTTTTTTATCATTTTACTTACTGATGCATACTGATGAAGGATGGCAAGAGGAGAAACACTTCTAACTGCTATTAAATCCAAACCTTTGTAGTGTTGGTGCTCAGGCCACAGAGCTGTGGAATATGAAGAAGCCCTGAATCCCTCACGCAGCCCTTGGGCCCCCAGCACAGAAATAGCATCAGTGATTCCAGCCAGGCAAACTGCTGAATGGGGTAGGCTCGTGTTATCTGTTGCTTTGGTTTGGGAGACACAGTATCTACCAAGTGGAACTATTCAAGTTTTTCCTGAATAGTCGGTATCTTTTAAAGCAACACGAACATCCCTCCATCATCAATTATACTTTGAATGAATGCAAACCCAACTAATTTAATCCACTATTTACACCACTATTTACCAAGTCAGTTTCTCTTTAGAACTCGGAGCAACTGAATCTTTAAAGAAAACTTTGTGAACAAATCAAAATTTTAGCACGTTTCCATTATTTGGGCTTGGAAAGTACATGCAGTAAAGATGCACTACTGTGCTCAAGGACTCCAAAAAATATTTGTAGCTGCTACTTTCAGTTTAGTCCCCTTTTCTGTTATTTTCAGGGTTTTTGGTGATATGGCAGTCATATACATTTCTACCGTCATATACGCACATAAAAAATGAAAGATGTGTTCCTTTAGTAAGAAAACTCAAGTTTATAGGTTTATACCCTGTAATTGTTTCTTCCTTTGCACATAGGCTCTGAAACATTGGCACCTAGGGAAGTCATTACTGAAGCAATCAAGCAGGATTTGATTAAGTTAAATGTTTTACTGCTACTTCAAGATTTCTATTTATTAAAAAAAAAAAAAAAAAAAATCCCCAACCACCCCAGTGATTTGGTTAGCTAAGGGTGGCACAGGAAGGAGAATATATGTACTGAATGTTTAAAAAGACAGAGACTGCAAAAAATCAACCTTAAAATTTCAGAAGTGTGAAATTATAATTAGAATTTTTAAGACAATCAGACAAATCTTTCATCACTCAGTCATACTTCTGCCTAATAATTCAGTCTCTTTACTGCCCCTGAAGTAGTTAAAAGGCAATTAAACCAGCCTCCTCTACCTGTGAACAATGAAATTACATTGTAGTATTCTCAGTTTGTTGACTGACCTTTACAGGAATTTCTGCTTGGTAGTTTTTCTTCTTAGCTTGAAATTGCTACTGACTTTTTAAAAGATGAATAGTCAGCTGCCTTGTAAAGGGTTTTGCAGAGATAAACTGGGATGAAGTTATCTGTAGATAACTTCATCTCAGATTAGATCACCCACTTTCTTCTGTCTCAAAAGATCCCTCCAATCTTAGCAGAGCAAGAAGAAACGTCTTTTTCTCTGCTAAGTATTTATTTGTCTTCAGGTGCTATAAAAATTAAACGTTAGGCATGTTCATGTCCATGAAGAAGGACTGGAGCTCATGGATCAAAACTATTTTTTTTAAGAAAATGATGGTGAAATTAATTCGATAAATTTTGCAGAAGACAGGACTGTCTACAAGTTTCTACTTTCAGATAATAGTAATAATAATTATTTATTATCACCAGTTTAGCCCTTTCTATGTACCCACCATGCAAAAAAAAGTCTGAGGAGTGGATATTCTGCAGATATTTTGACCAGATGAGGAGCTGTTGGGAAACTTTAAGTGACTCTGCTTAATATTAACTATTGTAATGCCATGTTCTTCTGTGTGTGTACACTACTAATCCTAGTTCTTAATTATGTGAACAGAAAAAGAGATAAAAGTGATAGGCCTTGTCAATTTAGGCACAAACTATTAAGAATATAGTAGTACATGCTATATTTACCATAAATTTATCATTCTATAACCTATGAGAAACTCTCTCACTTTCAAACACTACCAATATTTCCTTAAAATGCTTTATGTACACTGAATTTTTTTAGGCAAATTTACTCTTTCACTCTTACACAAACTCCATGGATACATACTTGAATTATGTAAATAGAAATGAGGCTGTATATACTTCTAAATTGCAGATGGAATTTTGGTAATTACAACATCACATGAAACAAGATTCTGTAATAGACACTATAACAAGGCAAGCTAAGGTATCACTAAGCTATCACTAAGTTTTGGAATTGTTTTGATTCTTTGGAGGCAGAGCAATAATGCTATAAACTGTAAGCAACTGATTATGTTATCTTTCCCAATAGCATGTAAATTATTATTCTTCCTGGCACCTGTAGCATTCAGCCTGGTTATCTGACAACAAGAATATCCTATGATATTACACTGATTATCATCTTGTTTCATTTAAGTAAAAAAGCAATACTGCCAAAACCCCCCATCTCTGCAAGGTGAACTTGATAAACAAGTTCAAGTGCTAAACCTTTCCAAGATAGTTTGATAGCAAATTATGGAGGCATCTATTTTTCACTTTTTCGGACAGAAAATTTACATTTGCTGTAAATGTAAATCTTACTCAGACCGGACTAGTCTTACTGCCGTTTGGCACAGAGCTTTGCTTTTACTGCTCCAGTAAAGCTCCACTTACCTTTTTTTTTTTTTTTTTTTTTTTTTTTTTTAGTTACAAAGAAGTGGTTCACATGCCACAAAACTGAAGTAATCGTTATCTGTGTGAAAGGAAATGAGGCAATGACAAAGGCTGAGACCTACTGCACCATCCTTCACTGGGAAAGTAGCTATCTGAAAAGAGGCATTCCCAGAAAACTGACCTCAGATTTCTAACATTTGAACCCAGTTTGCATGTGGAAGCAGCTCACACGTACAGCAAACTGTCAATATGCAAAATGTGCCCTCTGCACTCGGGTCTTGCAGACGTGCAGGAGGTACAGGAACTGTTCTGAGAATGTAAATCCAACCCACTTTTCTCCAAGTGATGTTCATTATTGAAATATTGCTGGATATTACAAAAGTAGAGTGTGAAAACCCTGTTGATATGACACAGAAAGATAAACAGAGCCAAATGTAAAGACTGTGAACTCAGTAGTGCTTGACCTGGAAGAACAGGGACCTTGCCTTGGAGATCCTGTAAAAACTGGGATGAGAAAGTGGTTGCACAGAATGGCAAGGAGGTGATGGAAGTGCAGCTGGTAGGTAAGATGGGAAAGAGGCCATTTTCCCCTCCCTCCATCCTGGCTGGTGGAGAATTCTACTGTCTAAAACTTGTTTAAACTGTCTTTTTTCATTCACTGATACTTACATAATGAAGATTTCAAGTCTTCATATCCAAGAGATAGGTGATGTTGCCTCATGCAATTCATTCTAGATATTTACTTAGGTGAAGAAATGCTATATGGGTCAAAGCTATCAACTGAGTTTATGTCTGCCAGAGGCTCTTGTATTATTCCCAGTTTATGCCTTAAATGAAAACATACAACTCATACAGTTAAAAATAATCACCTCGGTGTAGTCTCCTCAAAATATATTTGCATGGTGCTTGCAATTTACTCTATAATCTGCTGATTCTTAAGGGCCTTGCTATCTCATTTATTAGTTTTGTGTACTATATGCCATTATTCCATAGCATATAAAAGTATCACCCAGAAAAAAAATTAGACCTGCGTAAATGGTAAGTTTAGGACTGTGTCTTGTTATTTATAATAGGGAACCTTGTGAATTTTCACATAGGCTAGATATCTATCTCACTTTAGCAGATGTTGCTGATCCTCCCAGGGATGTTCTAACCTTCACTGTTCTGTTTTCTCACTGAGTAACCAGATGCCAAGCCACAGAAATATCAAATTCTGGTGAAATGTATGTCTACTTCAGACATCCGAATACAAATTAGAACAACTAATCTATACCAGCAGGGCATAATTTAAGATTCAAGACTGCAGGTAAAACCCCTGCTGATCTGTACTTTGCAGTTCTTCTGAACATATAACCCACTTAGGAAGAACAGTTTTGAGATCTAAAGCCTATTCCTGTCTCTGTCCCTAATTTTGTGTGACTTTCCCTTTATTTTTATTAACTGTCAAATTGGTTTAATAAAGTTAGAAAACAAGTAGGTACAAATTCAACAACAGTTTCATCATAAAGAGAAATTAAATAGGTCACATCTTCAATTTCACAAAGAAATGACTCAGAGGGGAATAAAACACAGGAACTGGAGATGACTCTGTGAAATCATCAGGCAGCCGGTTTAGAGCAAAGAAAAGCAAGGCCTCACTCTGTCATGCAACCAGTGCACTTGCCACATAAAGCCATAAACATAAAAGGCTTTTTAGCTTAAAAGAGGGATTAGAAAAATTCAAGGAAGATATGTCCACTATTAGCTATTAAATACAAAAATTTCTGTATGCAACTATTTGTACAAGATACCCACATTTTCTTGTTGGAAAGTTGGGAAAACATCACTCCACATATGACCTGTTCTTTCCCTAAAAGTCCAGGACTCTGTGCATGATACCACAAGAAGTGATTCTGAGAGCCAACACTGGGTGATAGTAACAGGTTTAGCAAAACATTTAATACAATACCTCTTTAAATTCATATTTCCATGTTGGTGTTCATGTTGGTGTTCTGGTGTTCATTTAATGCAAGCAGAAGTGCTATTTGGGATATACAATTTTCTTTAGTTTCTGGATTGTTCTTATATTTTTTCTAAGGAAATTAGCAAGCATAATGCCCATTCAAATTCACGGCTTGCCATGGACATGAATCAAAATTTGCTATAGGAAAAGATCTTGAAAATTTTTGTTGCATATATACAAGTATCATAGCATGCTGGACCTAATCAGTGCAGCCAGATTGAATTACTGCAGTTACTTTGTACCTAGTGATATCAACAGATGTCAGAATATATGCTTAAATAATGCAGAGATTTTTCCATGAATACCACAGTCATAGATTTCCACTCTGGGAATGCTGAACACTGTGAAACACCTCGCTGACAAACAATCTCTGCGATCAAGAGCATAGTTGACTCAGTTTCAAAATTAAATCATACACAATCAGAAATGAAAATGAAACTGAGGAATTACTCATTTGTGTCAACACTCTTGATCAAAACAAGGCAAAGCTGAAACCTTATGAAATGTGAATAAACTTGAAAGGGTTTTTTTATTTCTTTATGTTTTGTCAGTTTTAACGTATACTTGATAAATTGTTTGGGTTTCTGTAAGTGCTCCAAAGAGTGCTTGGAAAAGAAAAATAGTGACTGGAAGGAACTAGCTCATTATGAATAACTGCAAATATAAATCCCTGGAAGTCTCTAGTATGTATGGCTTTTGTGCCTCTTATGCTGTTTGATTTTAAAACAAGGCCCATTCCTTTTTTTTTTTTTTTTTTTTTTAACAAAATGAACTGTTCAGACTTCTGTATTACTGTTTTGCAGATTTATTTCCATCATCAACTAATTTTCCAAAGTTTAAATTTTATAATATTTTGCAATCAGTTTAGGCAAAGAAGGCTATCATTTAACTCTTGACGATGCAGATATACGATACAATCGGAGTTTTACTTGAATTTACTCAAATCAGCACTCACATATATATTTCTGTTCTGGCAGCTCTTGCAAATGCTTCATGCCTCCATACAGGCCATTTATTTAAACTCCTGGCATCTTGTGTTATTCATTAATCACTTAGAGCCTGCTTGCCCAACTGAAGTCTGAGTAACTTGGTGAAAAATCCAACTGCTCATCGATTGGAGCTTCTGCTGCAGAAACTGCTGAGGATTAAGTGCTACAGAAAGCAATTATGGTTGCTGCTAGTGCTGCGTGCCCCAAGCAGCATGTTGCTAGCTCCTCTTACTAACTGAGTAAATAAATGAGATTTTATTCGAAAGAACTTACAACTGCTAAGGCATCATTAAAAATGTATGTTAACAAGGAACTCTTCTCAGCATTGAAAAAATCTACAATGCCAGAGACTTTTCATACCTTCTTCAAAGTCATACTAAAGATGTACGCATACATATGCATTACAAACACACAAATAAAAGAAGCCAAGAAGTTGAATAAGACCACTGAAAAAGGAAAAGAGGCTGGACATATATATGCACATTATCAATCCACACACTCTAATACTTGGTGCTAGATTATTATTTTCATTTCCCACAGATATTATAGTTAGAAAATATTACATTAAAAGTAACAAGTTAATGTGAATATCAGAAATGCTTCCCATGAACAAACTATATCTGATAGCTGATACAGTAATATTCGTATACAAAGTAACTCACTTTGTGGCAGGCTAGAATTAAGCAGTTTGTTTCGATGTTAAATTATAAGATGCAAATGAAAATATAAAACTTGAAAGACAGAAAATGTTTTTCATCAAATTGTGTGCTAGGGAGTAAGAGTTGTTAAAAAAAAAAAAAGGCAGCAAAGACAGAGGCCATAAGGAGTCTCTGAACTATATTTAGCATTCTTAAATTATGAAAAAGTACAAATGGGTTATGCTGACTCATATTTTATTAAAAGGTAACAAGAATGCTTATGCTATTAGCAACTTAGAAGCAGAAACTCAGAGAACAGGGGGACACATAAGAGGATAGAAAAAGCAAGCCAAAAGCAACATCCTCCATGGCCTCGTGTCCAGAAAGTTAGCATGTCCTGAATGAAAATGTTCTCAGGTACATGCTGAAGGTATTCATTTCCTTAATGAGACACAATGGAAATAAATAGCAATTTTACAGTACGTAGTCCAGCAATTAAGGGTGGTTGTAAAAAGTACCATGGAGAAAATTATAGAATGGAAAAGTCAAATTAGTCAAACTTCAGCCAACAAATTAGGCAGAATAGTGTGAGACACTTTCTCTTTGGACCAGAAAGAACTGCCCTTTCTGTAGTGAAGATAAAGGCAATAAAATGTGCTTTCAAATCCTTGGAGCAATTAGCAAGTTCATTAGCAAGATACCCCTAACCTTACTAACATCAGTAGGAAGCCTATGTTGCTTCTCTTGCTTTTAATATTAGATCATACATAATTTGATACTGCCTTACAAATAAGGAAATACATTGTCTGAAATGTAAAAAGAGTAATAATATCAGACCATTTTTCATTCCTCAACTATTATCACTCATGCACTTGGATTTGGTACCTAATGAAATGAAAGAGGAATACATTTGAAACAAAGAACCTGCCTACAAAAAATAGCCTTGACCCAAAAAGCAATGCCAAATGGAATTACTTTTCCGAATAATCACTTACTGAGGATTTAGCTTTCTTTCAGCCATCTTCACTAACATATCTCACAGAAGTGGCAAAAGCCCCACTATTCTTGTCCAGAAAATGATCTGTTAGATAACTTGATAACACTGTAAAGTGTATTTGAAAACCTAGCATTATGAGTGCCCTGTTAGTCAGTCAAGGTGAAATACTTTATATCAATAATAGTGTCACCTGGCAATTGTTCCCATAAGACTTCTATTATAACTGCTTCAGAAGGACTAGAAATTCTATTAACAACCATGGAAAGAGCTGATGAAAAGCCTTCTTGGCTTAGAAAGCTTGGGCCTCATCTTTTCTGCTGCATCCACAAAGAAAATGGATTCCAAACTTTCCACAGCAATAAAATGGTTAACATAACAGGGGAGTTTCTGTTTGTTTATTTGTTTTCTTCTATGGTTGTTCTAATGCCACCACAGTGGCAGGAAATGAGCTCTGTTACCTGGCATAAGTAACAGTCTCTTGCACGTGCACTAGGCAATAACATATACCTGAAATCTACTTGTGAATTATGTTAATATACTTGCATCTCAGTCTTTTAATTCTGAGGCCAGATGTGGCAAATTAACCAGTCCAAACATAGTCTGATAAAAATAAAAGGCTGACAGTCCTCAATAGGGGACTGTTCTGTATGCACATGTAAATTTTTTTGATTAAGAACTACCTATTTTTATGAATAATTACTGTGATTTCAACGGGATTTTTTTTAATGGGGACTACGTGTGAGTCCATGCATCTGAGGTGAAAATGAAAACATCAAACTGTTGAAAGACATTTAAAATAAGTACCATATTATCACAAAGTGCTAATGTTTTGAAGCTGAAAGGTGAATGAACTTATGGCTCAAGGGATCCCATCCATGGCAGTACATACTAATTTTTCCTTTAGAGATTTCACAGCTATGAGTTTACATCTTCAGAACTTCACACCTCCATCTTATACATCTGTCATAATGCTGCAGTGAGATGCTGGTTAATATCTCTCTCTCTATATATATATATATGTATACATATGTTTTTTACTGCATTAAAGGAAAGGAGATAGAGAAGTTTTCATTAGGACAGATGAACATCCTATTTCCAAAATGATCCAGTAAATTTATCAGATGAAGGTAGAGAAGGATAAACACTATTACAAAAGAGAGGTATATGTGTATTTATGTTCATTCATTTACAGAAAGCATCAATCACTTTACTCAGTTTGGGGAAGTGCTCTGTAAGGATCAGTTTTCTGGAGTTGCTCTGATGCATACAGAAGTCCTTTCATTACAGGAATTTTTATATCCAGTAGATGCATTTATGGCAGACATTTAATATAAAAGTTCCCACAAAAAGCATTTTATTGCCAACCATTAGGCAATATGGAAAGCAAGTTTTGGCATGCCCTTTCAAAATAATGACTTTCAGGAAATTATCACTTCCTTTCTTATTTTCAGGAAAATTATTATATTCTCCTATAGATTCCTCCCCCAAACAATTTTTTCCTTTATTGCTTCCTTCTCCTAGGCCCCGAAGCAAACAACTGTGGTTCTTTCAAAGGCTCTTTTTCTCTGTTTTTTGAAGCTTGTGCAATTTGAGAACACATATCCAAAGTGCTGAGCATACACAGCTAGCTATACATTACTTACTGTTGTTTTTAGCAACTACACCACTAGGACCTATCTTGTCATTGATCTGCATGTGCTTAAGTTCCTACCGAAATCAATGGAAACTTCTGTTGAAAAAATCAAAGGCTAGAAATGATGTTCTAATGAACAGGCCTAAGTCTCCCACAACTCTCATTAGTGAAATAGACTTCTCTTTTAGAGAGACGCTCATGCTAAGCTTAGTGCATTTAGCTTAACATCAAATCCAGCTTCCGCTCTTCCCCAAAGCTTTTCTCCCCAAACATATATTGTAGCATATTTATTTTGCTCTCATTTTCTGAATATCTCTTTGGGAACTACTTGACTTCCTTAGTCTAGCTTTAGCATCTCTGATTGATGTGCAGAAGAAAACATGCTTAGAGCAGCGATCGGGTACAGAATCTCTAAAGAGAGAGTCCAAATTAACAGAAGTAACCTGGATTTATCCCAGCATAATAAAATCAGAACAGATATTTGTAAGCATACGTATAAAGGTAGAACATTGATAATTGTGTGGAAAAAATACGACAAAGAAAACTATGGCCACTTCTTAAGAAACTGCTAAAATCACAGGAAAAACATTTACAGTATATTGAATATTACTGTATACCGAATATTTCATTTTGAAAAATTAATGATTAGCAACACAGGAGGAGTGAATTATCTGAAAAAAATATTATTTGTGAATTTTATGAATATTTTCATGGGTATATAGCCTTTGCATGGAAGCTTGATAAAACCGAAGACAATTAAAGTTCACTGTCGATTTCAGTAAAAACAGGAAATTATTCTGTCATTAAAGCCAACAACATAAGAAATGATTATTCTTGTTTATACTTGTATATTTATGTATTATTATATGTATTGAGCTTTTCTGAAAAGAAATGCTACAATAGTCTTTTAATTATTTAATTATAATATTTGTATAGGCCACTCAAGCATGCAGAAAGTGCCTCAGCTGACACTGCACTGCCATCTGCTACTGAAAAGGCACCCAGGCTCTAGATTTACTAAATTTTTTATCCTTCCAGCAGTTACATTGGCAAGAATAGCCACTTCTGCAAATACCAGATAGTGATATGAAATTTAGTGTGTTAACTATTTTTCTTAAGTATATATTTCAAAATTATATATTCATTCTAACTATATACTATAAATGTTTCTTCTGTGATTTTAAGCAGTTTCTTTAGTAGTTTCTTAATTTTTTTTTTTTTTTTGGCTTTGACATGTGCAAGGTTAAATAAAAATGTGTAATTTTCATAAAGCACATATATAAAATTGAAAGATTTTACAGAAATGTGTCATGCAGATGACAGTATCAGCTATGCTCTATTTTTTCTCTGTATCTATGAAAATAGATATTTGGCATCAAACAACTGAAAGGGTTTTAAGGAAATCTGTATACCTTTGCGCAATGAAGCATGAAGCAATTGCATTGAAAATATAGTCTCTGATCTTGCAGACATGCCATTTCACCAGCATAACTTCCAAATAATTGGCTTTCATATAAATGAAAACCAGAAGAGCTGGGAAATGAAAGTTCACCCATCCATATGGAAGTAAGGAACTGGATTTCATGGGAATTATTCTTAATAGATTATCCAGTTTCATTTCTGTTTGTAGGTGAAAGTTAAAGACCGGGATTAGTCAAAGAGCATAACTTTATAAATTGTATAAAAATATGTTTCACATATAAATTGTGTCTAGAAGGACGAGTTATCATAGGATATCAAAATCCTTTAACCCCAAAAGATGTCTAGTCTGGTAAACATAAAGAAATTTGGTCTCCTGAAATTTAAAAATCTACCTGATTTCTCATATCTTCCACTGCAAAATGCTTTTGGACACAGCTCGAGGTTTAACTCTTTCCTTAGTACCTGAGTTCTAAATACAGTTTTTGGCTATCTAAATGCTTCAGAAATTTCCAGTGGAGGTGGCATGCCAGGTCACAGCGCATCTCCTAAGCCACAACAGGCTGCTAAAGATAATCATCTCATCTCATCTCAAAAAGAAGGCAAAATAATCTGAATTTTCAGGGTGGGGGTGAGGTTTCAGAAAAAAAAGTTCTATTCTTATCCTTGCTGATGCAGGCAGTTGGATGACACATAAAATTTCTAACGAATAATCTCAGTTACAGGCAGGAACATGGGACTTTATTTCTTAGTTTTCTCCTTAGACTTAGCTTTCTCCCCACACTATCCTGCAACTACTTAATTTAAAAGTCATTTAAACTCCTGATCTAAAATCGTATTTTTTTGAGAAGAAAAACAAGAAGTAATAACCCAAGTATGGACTATAAACGATCTGACTAACCCCCTCCATATGAGAGAAGTCCAACCTGCTCCTGCTTATTATAGGGTGCCAATACTACCTGGAGCAGCTTGGGCAGCTCTTCTACCTCTCTGGGAAACAATTAAATATTTCTTTTCTGATACTGCCAAAGGCAACAGCAAAAGCTAAGTTAGGCAGCCCAAAGTGCTAATAATAAGGTTTCTAAAGAGCATACACACGATCCTTCTCCAGCTATCTCATCTGTGCATTTTCTTGCTTGTCTTCTAAGCTTTGTTTTCTGTCAATCTGAAATGAGTACATACAAGAGCAGCAATAGCAATCTGGCAGTCACTTAGCAATCGAGCCCTAGCCACACAGGAGAGGAATGTTTCAGCTTTGCAGACTGAAAAGTTGCTTATTGATCCAGGAGAATTTACTGTGATGCTGCTCTATACAGAGATAACAGAGAGCTTTGGCAACATGTCTTACATAGATGATTGATATACGGGTCTGGAAGGGCTGTGAACATATCTTTTAACTAACATTCCCCAAATTAATTTAAAATGAAAACCAACCATTTTTGACACTCCTTCAGCATTTAAAGAAAGCTGTAAGAGTTGAAACCTTCAGAAACAGGACATTTTGGTAATTTAAGTAAGTTCAGTTACATCAATACAGAGAAATTTATTGCTTATCTGAATGGATTTCTGCAGCAATTGATGACCAGTAATTTCCAGTAAACTCTTTTAAAATTTATTATTTTTATTTGTAAATAAAATGATAAAATTTGAAAAAGGTTTTTCAATAAATGATCTGAGAGAACAAAGAGTGAACTGTCACTTTATTTAGATGGAAGCAGTTTTCAATTCCTAAGTTATTACAAAATTGGGTCACATCTAAACTGTACAGTATTACGATATCATGATTAAAGATTGTTCTACAGCATTTTAGAATAAAAAAAGATGTTTTAAGCATTTGCTTTGAACAGAATTTAGCAATAATTATAAAGACTTTATGAAGGATTGTTTTTTGAATAAATAAATAGGAAACTATGGAACTAAGTGCATCTAAAGTGGAAATTTTCAGATATCTAGGAACCGGAAGGTGCATGAGTCCTGATTCCTGATCTTCTGTCCTTCTAAACCGAGATTAAAAGGATACCTCTTTCTTCATCTCCATATATAAATACATACCCTTCAATCTCACCCCAAGCTGACTTACTAGCTGTAAGAGATGGTAGAAGCATTATAGCATTATACAGTTACAGTAAAAATGTTGGAGATATATATAGTAAGAAAGGATGTTAAAGGACATCAGAAGGAAGGGTTGCTTCTATATGTTACCTGACTGCTGTATTTGTGTCAGGTGGAATGAGCCTGGAGATTAATCCCTGAGGAAGTCTGAAAACTCATCCTGAGCAGTCTGAATGCAAAGTGAATAAGCAGATGTGGAGAAATACAAGGAGGAGGGAGCAGGCAGAATGAAGGTACATAATTCTCAGACACAGAAAGAAGACTTTCTGGGGCCGAGGGGGGCAAGGAGACAATCTGGAGTTATTCAATCAAGATCAAAGAAAGCTGCTGAATTGCAAAGGAGAACCAGAGAAATTGATGCAGGGAACCGAAAGCACTTTGTTTTATACATTTTTGTCTCATCCAGCTGCTCTTGTTTTCATTTACATTTTAGTGTTCTGATAAAAACCCAGCTGTTGCTATACGAAGCCTCTAGTGTTTTCTGGTATGCTCACATTGAAGAAAGTGGGATATTTCCTTCTAATAGGTCTGGGTTACTCAAGATCTTATTGCAATTCTAAAAAAAAAATAATTCCCACTACAAATACATAGCATTGTTATCTATATAAAGCTACCTCTCAAATTGCATTTATCATTTATCCTTTTAGGGGCCTTTTTTTAATGGAGATGCTATTTTTTTTATGGAATAGGACAGAACACAGACTGGATCTTAGAATTTCCCAACCACAGGTAAATGTCCTGAGCAAATACTATAAAACGTAATATATTACTAATTGGGCCAGTGAATTTTTAAATGCAAAACTGAGTGTACAACTTAAAAGATCTTAGCATCCTATGATTGTTACAGCAGGCATGTGAAATAATCTGTTTCAGAAACTTAGCAAATTCTGCTAGAGCTGGGAGACAACTACCCCAGAGTATTTTGTAACTCTTCATTTCAGGCATGCTCTTTGGAGATGAACATTTTCTGAAGGAGAAAAAGAAAAAAAATTTCATTTTGAATTTCTTGCATTCTGAAAGAGTTGAACAGTACAGAATAAGGTATGAATGCTTCACTGTGTGAGTGTAGATAGTACCAGGAAATGGTGCCCATGCGATGTCCTTCATTATAGCCATGAGCCCCACAGTCTGCTGCCCATTCCTGCGTCCCATTCCTACTACTTTTCTTTCACATACATTTGACTGTTCATCAGGTGCTGATCTTTCTGAGTATGATTCTAAGGAGATGGATGTTCCCATACATTGCACTTGTACACATGTACCAGTGAGCACAACTTTGAATTCAGCAAAAATGTCAGTGCAGCCTTTGTCATCATGCTAAGAATACCCAAATTATGAAGTATTTCCATCATTTTGCAAAGTAAAGTAGAATGTTTTGGACAATAGGTTTTGGAAGCTGCTAACCTCCCTCCATGACAGATACGCAAATATTTTTTCCTTTCCATGATGTCTTTTTCCATTTTGTATGATTTATTAGAGTATTTAGAAAGCGGCATATTAAGCTCATTTTCCTACTAAAACTACTAATAAATGTTATTAGTATAACCACTATTAGTGACTGACACCAACATAAATGCATGCATAAATGCATAAAGAATATCAAAAAATCATTCACATATATTCAGCCAATTTAACTAAAAATGATTAAAATAGGTTAAAGATTTTTTTTACTTTTTTTACTAAAAGCACTGCAGTTCTGAATTTATTTCTGTAGGCATGCATAAGGAATATATTTGATTTCTAGGATAAGTACACTCAAAAGGATGCAGTTTTGGAGGAAAATTATACATACCTGAATAGTCAGGCTATTATTACTGGTTTCATTAAATGTGGCAAGTAAAGCGGGTATTTTGTATCAGACTGGTATTTAATGTGGCTTATAAATGAATAATTAACTATTTTTGACTGCATTATGTTCACTGATTACATTATTTAGATCTACCAAGCAACTCCCTCAATTTTACAAAACTTAAAATAACCACTTTAAACATGACTTTGCAAATTCATAGCCAGGAAGTGTCAGATGATCACAACTCATCCTAAAACTAAGGGAATTACCCTGAGTCCGGCTGCCTCAGCACGAGCTCCAGATAGGTTTACGTGTGTAAGACCCTAGGCTTTGGAGGTATTTAAAGCCCTTTGAAGTATTGTCACCATATCTAGTCCCCTCCCTCAGCAGAGATATATCTGCACTCTCAGTGAAGCAAAAACCTCAGAGCAGCAGCAGAAAACCTCTCAGAACTGCATTTCAAAGTTTTCTTGATCATCTGCCTGTTTCTCTGCTTCCTTATCTGGACAGATCCATAAGATAAGGAGAACCCTTAAAAATATTAAAAAGCATGGCAACGTTTATCAGAGATAGTATGCACCTGATTATTGAAACTAAGACATTAAGAAAAAGGATCGGCAATTTTATTTACTATCAGTTTCCGTGGCAGAGTGCTAGTTTCTCAAATAGCATAAATCAAATGAATTATAAGAGATTTTAAATATTCCATTTTTTAGAGTACAAATAACACTAGACCTAATTAAATTACATAGTAAGAGCATTCTTATATGCCTTAATGCCTTATAAATTCATACCTTGCCATCTGTCTCTCACATACACTAATTAGTCATACCAGAACAAAAATTGATTTGTAATCATATACTGAATTCCAGTTTCTTGACAGATAAGCCTGCTTTATGTGCACAAGGCTTAAGAATTGGCCAGGTCTCTTGAAAGAGAAATATATCTATGGGAGAGTGTCTCAGTGGAAATGAATCAGTTTTATAGTACATATATACTCCACTTCCTTTTGGAATCTCAATTCTGATTTTACACTGACTCTTACACCATAAAACATCTGTAAGGGAGTGAAAACTGTCTCGACAAAGTGAGAGGATGAAAAATAAATGAGTTTACAAGCTAAATGTTGAAGATACCTGATTTGAAGAAAAATAAACTACTTCAGCACATTATCTTAGATGATTCATTTAAATTCTTTCCAGCACTGTCAAAAAGATTCTCTAATAAATCAACAGCAAGTAGGCAATGAGGAAATGGTGTACATCTACCTCTGAACACCCAAACACTATTTTATTCTTAAGATTGTTTGTGAATGCTTGTACCATAAAAGATGCACCCCTTCTTTAAAAAAATTTTATTAGCTGCATTCTGCAGCATTTTGGACGCAGACTAGCTATAGAGTAATTTACTCTTACTCTATAGAAACTCCCATGTTCCCTAAAGACAGTGCAGAAGGTACAAGTAATCCTAGTTCTGTCAGAAGAAGGGACATATTCTCCAAGAATTTCCTGGACATCTATACCAGGAAATCCTCTCTGACAGTTAGCTGAGCTGCTTCTGGGGAAACAAAGCAAAGTAAACTGATAGCTGCCTTCCTTTCTGATTGGGAACACTGGTAGACTTCCAGCCATAGAACTTCCACAATAAAATTCGTAGTATCTTCAACTTGCCTGTTTGAAATGCTTTAGATGTATCTGGATTGCAGAGAGAAAAATATCATTTAAGAAAAAGCATGGAAGAAAAATCTATTGTTTACCCTATCCCTTTTAGCTATGATGAGTATAAATGCACCTTGGCATGTGCACGCAAGCATTAATGTACATGCCTCTGTGATGGCACATTAGTATATAAAATAATTACATTGAAAACAAACCAGCATGATTGAAACATCTGATATGCACAGCAGTGACTACTTTAATATTACCAAGCATTTGTACCCTCTAGTAATTCTATTTGCATATTAATGAAGTTGAAGGCCAGATGCCACTAATTACAGCCTACCCACTCTGTCCAACATACTACTACCAAATGCTGCTAAGTGGACCTCTTAATTCCATTATGGAAATGATACTTAAGTACAGAAATAAATTCCAAATAGTGGCATCTAAAGCAGCATATTGGCAGGAGGCAAAGTAGAAAATATATTCGAGAAATGGAAATTTAAAATTATTATTCAACACTTGATTAATCACTGCTGAGTAAACATGTAAAACAAGCAAACAAGCAAAAATAAAAAAGGTATGTCTTCCAGGAGGTCAGGTGTAACAGAATAAAATCTGCAGAATATTGCTAAAATATACTAACCAGTCTTTCTGGAAGGATTCCTGCAGTGTTGGTCTGGTGCAGAGTAGACTGAAGTAAATATATTAAGTAACTCTCTTGAGCACAAGAAAAATAAAGAATTGGTTCTCAAATAATGTGGAAAAATACTGAATTGGTCTTAAAAAAATCTGGTAGTATAAGGGTCTGATACTAGAAAATATGCCTTCTAAAATTAGTGACTAATGCAAATAACCAGTAAATAGTTGTTTATCATTGTAAACACTCATGAGTGCTTTGTATGTAGCTCAGGATCGTAAAAATGTGAATATTAATTCTTCAATGTATACACTGAAGTTAATCAAAATGAGAACTAGCTGTGTGTGGTTAATAAAAAAGTTGGTCTATAATAATCTTCTGTTCTTTATCTAATTCCATTTGGTTTCAATCTTAGAAGGATTTCACTATATGAGGTATTGTATATCAAGGTTATAAAAACCTGTTAAAGGTAACTAGAAAATAAAACAATCTAATTAGTTATATTATTGTATAGATTAGAATACATCTGCAAATACAATTAAAGTCAATCATGAAAATAATAATTCACAATTTCTAATGACAACTTATTCTCTTACTGTAAATTAACATTTATCATCTAATAAACACAATGGGCAATATTTTTAGGGAGCTGAATGATTTATGATCATATTTCCAAAGGCTGGCAGTTGTACCTTCATGGCATCTGCCCTGTTTGTTTACCAAAGGCCATAGGCCTAACTGCGCTATTTTGAAATCTTCCCTGCAACATAAACATATATAACAGTACTAAAATGAACAATTCTAACATGTTGAAAAGGTTTATCTTTTCTGGAAGAGCAGATTACCCAGGCAAAAGTCACTTTACTGCATATGGTCCTTAATCTTTCCAAAGGACTGCATTGTGATATACAAAATTCCTTCAGCTGCTTTTCCTGATTTCTATGTAACATTCCCACTACTTAATCCCATAAACACAGCGTAATCATAAGGCTGCTTTTACTCCTCAAGCCTTCAGGAAGGGAAATCTCACCAATATTTGAAGTTGTTCCTTTGGCATACAGTAAATATTTCGATTACTTAAAGACTTTCTTTCTTTATATCCTCTGATGTTTTATTCTAGAAGCATCAGTGTGACCAAACATACTCAAAATATATTCTGATTCCTATAGTGAGACAGAAAAATCCTTTGACAGACTTTTTTTTTTTTGGATTAGAAAGCTGTAAAGCAGTATGTTGCAGCAATTTCCTTGGAAACTTTGAACTGGTGGTGCATGGGAACACTTACAGTTGTGCAGCAAAGTGTTTGAACATAATTCTGGCCTAATTTTAAGAGAAAAATTCAAAGCTTATGTGCTCACAAAATATTCTTAACTACTAAATTACATTATCTGATTTACCTGAAACACCTTAATCACTAGTATTTTTAGTATATTCTGATTTATTCCTTTTGGAGGGAATATTGGTATGTTTTTAGGAAGAAATTACGCTATGCATATAGAAATTTAAAGCATATATAAACTATTTTAGAGTATATTGCTTTACCATATGTCTATCTACAGTTTCTGTTTGTCTTCTTTTATGTTCCCATACTTAGCCTTCATATGCCTTGTAAAAGTCCTGTTTGCACACACTAAAGACTTTAGAAGACTTCCAATTATTCCATTTACTGATAATTTGTATCGTATTCTAAATACTTTGCAAATAGTGTGCTATCCTCAACTGAATTAATATTTTGGTCTTTATTAAAACAAATTACAGCCATCATGTTCCTGTCTCTAAATTATTTTCAAAATAGATTTGACCTAAGCTACAAGGATTTTGATCTTATTCTAAGCTACAATTAGAGACTCAAATCTGAAAAAGCAATATAAATTATGGTCCAAATACATTAGCCAGTAATAGGATATATAGTTCTGCTAGGGATGTATACCTTCTGAATGTTCCCTCACTGACATTAACTATAGCTGCAATAACAGCAAATTTTCTGTCCAAGCTCTGTTACCAGGCACAGAGCTATTTAGCTGGTCCACCCAAACATGTAACTTGCCCCACCTTTTATTTCCTTTTTCTCCACACAAGTTCCTCCACTTTACTACCTGCATCCCTTCCCAAATAAACAGCCCACCAATTTTCACTATTATCCTTGGATCCTGGTTTTGACAGCTTTAGATCCTTATCTAGTATTCACAGTAACATGATTGTACTGGTGATTTCTACCTTGGCCATCTATTCTTTTAGATCAAATTCCCTCTTTTTTGGCAAAATGGCAAAATATCTTGGCATTTCTCAAGTTGATATCTTGTTAACCATGCCAGAAAACAACACAGGTCATCTACATGTACCTTGCAAAGTTCTTAAATTACTGTGTTTACAATGCATGGATTTTAGTGCTTTTGTATTATCAGTGGTCAACTAATCTGTAACACAACCTGAGAGACGCTGACAGTCAAAGATAAAAAGACTTATCTAGCATTCTATAGGAATGCACATAATCAGGAAGAAAACAGAATACTTTCCACCAGTGTATGCTACAATATCACTGAAAATAAAGAAGTAACTTTATCAGGAGAGATGAGGTTGGGGAGGAGGGGGTCTTTTTTTTTTAGCAATTTATTTCCATAGTATACCAAATACAATAGCAATAAATTATTGTAGTAAATTGCAAATGCACATTTGAAAGTAGTTGGTAAGAAATTTGAAGTAAGCTTATACTGGAAAGCAAAGCTGCTGTGCTGTTCCATAATGAAGACCCAAGGTGAAAAATAGCTTAATATGTAATAAGAAAGTACTAGAATATTCACTTTATAAAACCGGTTCACTGTCATATGACCCATTAATTTTCTCCATTTGATCTTTTCACATTGGAATTGAGTGCAGAAGAGATGTCAAAGGTGCACAGAAAAGTAAAAGGTTATATCTGAGACCTGATTATGTTAGTGCAATCAGCCTCTGCATACACTAGCAATGTCATTTTTAAGGGGATACATGTACAAACACAAGCTCTGTTTATCTCAGAAATTTTGACAACTCAAGCTGTTATTGCAAAAGGGGCTTGAAATTACTCAAAATATGTTTAAACACAGGCTAGAGGCAATCTGAACTAAGCACACTCAGAAGCTTAAAAGCAGTGGTCGTAATAAGCAGAAGCGCAAGCCAGGGACAGTAGTATTGAAAATAAGCAGGAAGAAAAAAATTTGTATACACCAGGAATATTTTAAGTGATCACAGTATTGTTATATAACAGTATCAAAATTATTGATTATACAAGCTGCTAAAGCACTAAAGAACCAAGCTCCCTTAAGGACAGGTGAAAACATGACGATTACCTGTCCCTGCATCAGTTTTGCTGCTATTTTACTTTTCATTCAAAAGCTGTGTTATTTGCAAAACATTTAAGACTTTTCTTCTTTTAACAGACCTAAAGCAGCTCTTAAAATCCTAAATGTCTTTCAACCTTATGTTACAATTTCCATACATAATTGTGTGGACCATCAGCACCCTAAAAGTTAAAAATACTTTGAACTTTCCACTTGCTGACTGAAAAAAAAGGTGTAAGATGGATACTATATGATGCAAAAACAATTAAAACAAGATGAAGATGCATACTGAATACAAGCAGATAGATTAGATTTTTTTTTTTTTTTAGAAGATTTTTTTAAAGATTTTCCTGATTGTACAGGTTAATGCCTTCCAGGGCAATACTGGAAGGCAAGAAAACAAATTTTTATTATTTCTATATTCCACGAAGCATTTAGCAGGAAAGCAGTGAAATTTATATTACTGAAATTTTATGCTCATTCCAGTCAGTGGTTATTATCAACTGCTCAAAATCACAACTCGGATGTTAAGAGGAACGCTTTATTTTTTCCTTATCTAAAAAGAACTTGGAAACAAAATACAACCTAAGGAAAAAAGTAGTGGTGAACAACTACTTGGGATTAATGATGGAAATGATTTTCATTCTCTGGAGTACCATGCTAACTAACAGGGTGCTAAATGGCTGACAATTGCGGTCTTGCTTATTGGATGTAAGAAGAAAAGATTATTAGTCACTCCTGTAAATACTGAAAAAGAAAGGGAATCAATTCTAATATTATTTCTGTAATTAAATGGGAAACATAAGATATGCACCTAGTTTGCATTTTGAACAGACAGTGGCCTCATGTGAGGGAATGCTGAGCTTCAGCTCAGGAATGACTTGTCTATTAGCAGGATGGGTTTTCATCCCCATTCTATAGATTTGCTCACACGGAGGTCAGCTGGACAGTTAGAATCCATCAAATCTGTGCAGGCAGCCACTAACTAAAAGCAGGAAGAGGTAAATTTCTCGAAAGCAGTTTTTTTGTGTGGGTGAAGGACTTCTCTATTAGCCAAAGCTCTGAGTTGCATCTGCCTTTGCCCTTTTCAGGTGGTCCATAAAGAAGGTAAAATAATTTCTAAACTAATAAAAAAATTCTCTCTTTTCCTCTCATTCTGACATTTTAAAAATAGGAAATTAAAGAAACCATTGTATACTATCAGTCCAGAAACTCAGGAAAAAATGACAGGACATCGAATTTGTCTAAGTTTTCAAACATAATTACTCACTACCACTTTACTACATTTGAAGAAACATAAAAGGGATTTTCAAATCTATAATTATGCTTTGTGTAAGTACAAAAAAAAAGTTATATTATAAAAATGATTTATTTCATTTATCTCATTATGAAAAGAACATAGAAGCAGATCATCCTCCTATTCTTTGAAGTCTTGATGTCATTTCAGTAACTTTCTTTGCCTTTCTAGGCTCCAGAGCTATTAGGTTTAGAGGATATCAGTTGCTGCTAAGGTCCCATGCTCAAATTAAATACACTTCATAGAATTAGTTTAGATTTACTTTCAGTGCAGTACCGTGCAATATATATCAATATTCACAACACTCAAAAAAAAAAAAAAAAAAATTTTGACATTCAGTCTTACTTCATTTCCTTCTCGTCAAGCCTCTTTCTGATTACACGGTTTCACCTCTTGAGAATGATTTTTCCTCCATATAAGAGAAGCTAAGTGAGTCCATACAAACCAGGAGGAATTACTACTAGTTGATCATCCTTTATTTGTTACTATTACTCCTTCATGAAATCAGACTTGGCAATTAAAGCATCTGTGAAATAAGGTCATTGCCAATACTTACTAATAGCTGAGAAATTAACTTCCACTTCTGTTATAATTTGTGCTTATCTCATCAGTGCATTAAACAGTTTGTGGGAGGAAAAAAAGGTTCTAGTCACTTCCATTATTCTTCATTATTCACTTAGAACAGTGATATCTGCATTAAACTACTGTAATAGTATTTTATGTCAAAAGACAGGTGGCTTAAACAATGCCACTAATTCAATGAAGCAATAATGTCCACAGGTATATTTTTCTTAATTACTTAAGCAAAGATTATGTGAAAAGGATTACAAGCTTTTGCTCCTGGTTTATTCCATTTGAAAACAAGTTAACTGTACCTTAACTGACTTCTGATATTAGGCAAAAATATCCCACCTATGCAATATCATTATTTGTTTGAACTTACTTACACACTCTTCCTCTGCTCTGGCTCCTACTACAACACTTTTATGCAGCCAAAATACACAAAAGCAATTATACTTCATTGAAAAACTATAGTCAGAAGCACCAGTGAGGGAGGAGAGCGCACACACACAAATGCAAGAAAGGAAGAGATGTTCACATAAAGATCCTGATTCAGACAGCAAGACTGTTCAGCTTTGACTTTGATCACCTCCTTTGTATATTTTTCTTCTGTGCTTTTTAGACAAGTAGACTTTTAATAATGGGAACAGCTTTCAGATAATCCAAAGCCAATAGCATGGTGAGGGAATAACGCAGATAGCTCGCGGCACACTCTAGGAACCAAGGCTGTTGTCTTTGTTGCACGCTATCTGGCAACATAAAAGTTCTTAAAGAACTTTTAAGTAGAAGAGTAGAAAAAAGTATTTTTTTTTTTAGCAATTATAAATTTCTAAAAGTCTACATATCTGAAACAGATGCTGTTGCTACTCATTCTTCTGTAAATGCAAAAAAAAAGAGTAATGTTTCTTGCTGTGTTTTCTCAGCAACCTGACAATACTAAGTACTAATAACATAAAGTAGCTGACAATGCAGTAACTATGAATTTTCTTGTCTCTTTTTTTCTATGTTTAGAAATGAGATGGCTCCATCCTCTGATTAAAGATATATATAATAATTATTATGCATGTGAATCATTACTAAGAGCTTTGTTTAAGCCCAGAAGGTAGACACTCTTTTCATGCTGTAAAGATGAAATGTTTCTACGTTACATAATGAGCTTTCATAGCACCAAAAAGGAGATGTATCTGAAACAAAAATACTGCTTTATCAAGCACACTAGTGTTTAGGGAGTAGTGGGGAATCCAATCTCCAGACAATTTTCTGAAACCAGAAAGAAAACAATGCAATCGCTGAGAAAGCAATCAGACACTTTCTTATGCTACGCCTTGATTTTTAATAGAGATAGCTGTATCTCTCAAGACGCAATTTGATACCAAATATATATTTTTTTTGAGTACAAAGAACCTTAAAATGACTCTCTTAGAAACTGAGAAAAAGAACATTTGCATTTGAAATATGTGAGAAAAAAAAAATGAATTTCTTGAAAAATGTAAAACCTATTTTCTTACTTTCCTGCATAAAAGACATATAGTATAGATCTAAGTAATCAGTATTCACAATTATTCCTCATGTTTTCATATTCTTTTTTGTCCCAAAACGTATAGCTGAAATGTCTTATTTTTACATTCCTTCTTGAATATAATATACTAAACCTCAAGATATTTTATATTTCATCCTAACCACATTAGCATGAAAGCTAAAATTATCTGGAATCATGGGTCATGTAGAAAAGATTCAGGAAGTCTACTATCATTTTACATGAGTATTTTCTTTACCTTGCAACCTACTAGTGATGCATTATAAAATTTCAATTTATTGTGCTCTCCAGAAAATTCCTTCTCTTATCCAAATTTTGTGATTAGATGATTCTACATAGAAAACACTCACCACAACTGGACTGATGAGCACAGCCTTAAATCAAGAACAGGAATGGGAAAAAAGAAATTTCAATAGTACATTTAGAAAATTCGGAATTGTTGTCTTCTGAAAGAAGACAAAACAGAAAATGATATAAAGAATTTATAATGAAATTAATATTTAATATTAAAATAAAACCAAAGAAAAAGTGATAAAGGTATAACATCATTGAAATGTAATATCTACAAAAAGTTAACTGTAAAGTGTTACTTAAAAAGTTTCTTCGCAGAATGATTTCACTTACCACATAAATCTTAGATCAGTATATAAGGAAAGACAATATTCTTCCATATGCATAAAATTACATACATATAGTATCTGCACTCTGTGCTCATATACAGCATGGAAGTGATTTAAGATCACCTCCAGTTTGAAATACTTCACAAAAATAATATAAATTTGATTTACCTAATTTAGCAATTCAGTAAGCTTTAAATGAAAGCATTACCATAAACTTTGTCCAGATATATTCAAATGTCAAAAATCAAAGGTAATACAATATTCTTAAAATGTGCACATAAATAAACCTTATGTGTGTATAGAAATATATATATATAGTGTGTATGTACATATATACACACATAAAAAAAAACAGCAAACGTATATTTATATATATATTATTCCATAAATATCTAAAATCTTACAATAAGAAAAAAAAGCTAAGCCAAAAGATACAATACAGCTCTTCAAAACCACTGTTAGCTCTTTAATTTCCTGTCCTGTTACAAATCTAATTCTAAAGGGAAATCTTTAGATTTGGATGCATGGATATTTTTGTCTTGAAATACACGATAATTTAATTTTCTGTTCAGCAGCGAACTGATTATGGATAATTTTGGTGGGAACTGGACCCAGGAAGCAATTTGTGTTTTCCTTCTAGTAGTTTCATACCTTAAATATAAATATTTAAAAAAAACCTTAAGGCCTTCACTGAGATATAGAGATATATCTCACTGAGAGATACAGTGAAATATTTTCTCACCAAAGTTTAGAGATTCACATCTATTCCTCCCTTTCCTATGTATTGTTCAGTTCCTCCTAGCCCATTCTTTAAGACATAAAAGTGCATTAGAATAAAAAAATGCAGATGTAGCTCTGCTGTAATTAATTAAGGCATCTAATTGCAGGGAATGAATAACTGAAATAACTCAATTAATGTTATGTTCAAAATTAAAGTGAAGCACATATTGTCTCTTCCAAGAGGGAAAAAAAAATAAAGAACAACAACAACAAAAAACTGCTTAAATAAAAGAGTTATACACTGAAAGGATGAGTGTGAGTAAGAAGTCTTGGACAGAACAAGACAATGATCATCTTAGTTATTTATCCTGGTAACATATCCAAATCAAAGCAGTTTCATCTACAGTACACAAGTAAATGTATTTTGCACCAGATCTCTTTATTCCAAATTTGAAAACCTTTGGACTTAACTAAAATATTTTTACTGACTCCACCATTTCTCAAATATAGTATAATATTGCTGTACCCGCTCAATGGGAGGCAAACAAGTCATTTTTTAGTTGTTCCCTTACCAAAAATAAAGTGTAAGAGCATTTTTTTTCTTCTTATGGCTCTTATTCAACCAAAGTCTGCAGGTTAAATCTGGGACAAGATTTGATTCTGGAGCGTTAGAGCATTATTTTGCTGAGTGTCCAACAATATCTTTAGAAGCAAAATACTTTTTCCCTAAGTCCATTCTTTCTATATGTATCTTGAAAAAAAGGGAACATGAAAAGATTTTATAGCTTAAATGCTCTTCTGTTCTTTCCCATGTCTCTTGCTGCAATGCAATAAAACAAACACATCCCAGTGGAATCTGTTAAGACCTTATTTGCTCTAATATGTATCATTATGTAAGTTGCAAGCACTTTGAAAGGCAGATAAAATATTTACATATTTTTGTTGGATCTCTCAGGAGTTTTATCTCTTTTTCAAGAGTTATTTTTCTTACATAGTCCTTATCCGCATACATTGTCAGCCCACAAAAACACATTAGGGGATAGTAAATAATGCATGGAAAACCCTGTTTCTGGATCAATATACTCTGAGATTTTAATCAAATCTCTCAGTGAATCGAAACAGAACAAAGAAATTCTGGCAAATAGATCTCTAATTAGTTTATGCAGTAGCTCTAATTTACTACTGATGAAATAGCTCTAATTCTATGTACATGAGTTAGAACTAACCCTTAGCAGGTAGCAACTTCGCAAAGAAAGGTTACTTTTTTGTGGTGGTGATTGAGCCTCCACACTTCTAACACATTTACAGCATGATTTTGCACTGGTTTTAGACACTACGTATTCAGAAATCAGGGCTAAAAAGAGTGAGTACAGCATCAGATATTTTCAATTAGGTTGAAAATAAAAGCTCTGTAAATACCAAAAAGGAAAATGATGATTCTTTCCTCATGGCCCAGTGTTTATCAATACCTTAATTTCCTGTTTACTTAATAAACATTCCTGCATTCAAACACCTTTTTTTTTTTTTTTTTGACACTTTTTTGACACAGAGATTAACATTTTTGACCTCCCTAACCTTCAGAAAGACTGATAAAGTATACTTAGGAAAATACAGAATTATATTATGATGCCAAAGTATATTCATTTCACAATTGGAATGGGGCCATAGAAGCTACCAGATCTGCCATACTACAACAAAGAGGAAGAAAGGTAATTGTGATATGTGCAGAAATAAGAAAATAATGTACAGCAGAGTATAAAATTGAGTCATCTGTGGACAATAAGGTTCTGATCCTTAAATAACTGCACAAAGAAGTCACAACCTCAGTGCAAACTACGCTGATTGCCATTATAATGTATTTGCAAATTCACACTGTACAACCATGTCTTAGAAGAGGATGTAAATGTGGCATCTGTAGGTTTCCTATTTACATATATCTGATGGTAACAAGAGCTGGTATTCAACCCTTCTGTAATTTAAAAACTGTTAGAGCCACTGACATAATAAACTGACATAATAAACTGGATGCTTACCATGATACTGTTAATGATACAGTATGACCAAAGCTTTTCATTTATGATGAAATGTAAAGAACACAGAAAGGGTAGTTTCCCATAAGGTATTTAATTTCTAATGTGGTTTTATAAACCCAATTTGTATTCTTCATTCCCTGACATTTTGCATGTCATACAGTGAATTTTCTCGGGGAAAGTAAATCAGCTTCTCTCCTGGAGTGCAAGCTTCCTAATGCCAAAAAAAGTCCTTTGTTTGAGAGCAAAAGTATTTTACAGTTGTTATGGTAACTGGATTTTAAAAGGAAGTATATAGTTTTGAGGGGCATCTGCTTAATTCCCAAACAAATTCTTCACCCCAGCTGCCCTCAAAGGAATAATTTTAAAACAGTCTTTTGCAAGATGCAAAGAGTGACTTCCAGCTGAGAAGCTTAGCTCCACTCCCACTGGCTTAATGAAAAGGATGATCCCTTTATTTCAGCTGGAAGAGTTGCCGTTTATAAGCCTCAAGAGTCCTAGCTTATGTCTCAGCTCTGTTAATGTAAAGGGTGAATACATTACAAGCCCAGCTGAGGCAGAACTGAGTGATTATTTGGTGCTAGAGATTTAACTGAACTTGGCAGACACAACTGAGTATCCTCTTTCCTTGCTAGACATACATATATAAGTTCCAATGCAGATATAAGGTGTTTTGTGTACAAGCACAGAGCAAAGAAGGAATACACGTAAGTGGAAAACCACCCTGCATGTATAGCAGTAGTGCTGGGGGATAGGAGGCCAACAAGCGACCATGCTATCAGAGCCAGTCAGAAGTTTTGATACAAAGGATACAAGGCGGATACAAGGAGGAAAGTTGCTTCCTGTATTGAGAGGAGAGTGGTATCACTTGCAAAAGCCATCACTGGCAACGTGGTCTTGATTGTGAGTAGGTTTCTGGATCTTCATTAGTAACATTACACAGATGCAGTTTTATTTTTTTCTTGAACAGGCACCAGTTGCATATGCAACATACATACATACTTAACATGTGATAAAATTGCACATAAAGAATATTTAGACTAATAAAAAAATGTAGGGGAATAATTGTTTTGCACTAAAAAAAAAAAAAAAAAAAAAAAAAAGATTGGTTAAGAAAAAAAAAAAGACTATCCACCAAGCTCAGATAAGGGTCACAGACAGGTCAGGTTCCTAAATCATACGCATAGTTACTTAGTTCTGTTAAAGATACTCGCAGTACAGATTGGAGTTAAGTAACACTGAAAAAGTGACTATACAGACCTGGAAACACGCCTTGCATTAACTTCGGCAATATTTAAGTACCTTCTTAAAGCTAAGTCACTTGCTGAATGAGATCCAAAAGTACAAAGTGTTTTGTTTCTTGGAAAAGTATGAATGGAAGGAGAAAGAGTTAAATGATATAGAAGAATGATGAATTTCAGTAATTAGGAGAAAAAAAAAAAGATTCAGCTAAAGCAAGGAGTCTGAAATAAACAGTCATAAAATACATTTAATTTTCAGACACTAAAACACTAAAAATACACATGACTTTCATCTGATTACCTGATTTTGTAATGCACTTTCTTTTTGCACTCAATATCTTGTCTTAATAAGTGTACATGTATTTAATTAAAGCATTACATTTCGCTAATAGAAATAATAGAAGAAAATGAGTATCTATTAATTATCCCAGTAGAAGGCATAGTTTAAAAATAAGTAAAAAGGAGAACAACAAGAAAGAGTCATATTAAAGTGTCTTCCTTTTTCTCAAGGCTGATTTGAAAGATGGGCATCAGATGGCTGTTTATACACGTAACAATGTGCCTCTTTAAAAATCTCTAAATTTTATCTAGTTCATAAATTCTGACAACTTTCTGCACTTGCACTGAATAAAGCCAGACTTTACATAAGGAGTAATTGCATGTTCACAGATGCATCTTAACATTAAAGTCCAATTCATTTATTTGACCCTGGAGCCTTGTCCAAACAAGCTCACTTGAGTTTTACCCAGATGGTGGCCATTTGCTTGGGCTTCATTTATTACTATTCCCGTAAGTTAAGGCAGGCAGCCAGCTGGCAAAGAATCACAGAATTTTGCTGTAGAGATTACATGTCTTCATCACTGCATGGTAAATAAAGGAATGACAGTTATAGTCATGCTAATGTTTGCATTGTTTTCTTGTTTAACCTAGTGTATACAAGCTTCTTTTGTTGCATAAAAATAATATACACATACATTATTTGACACAGTCATGAATGAATGCCAGTAGCAATAGAAAGGAGCTGTCCTGAATTAGTAGGGCACTAGTGCTGGTGTATAAACCCAAAATAAAAGCTCCAGACCCTTAAAGAAGCTAGTGTGGTATAAAATTGAAAGATCAAAGTCCAGGACATTATGAAGAAGTAAGCAAATTCTGCAGTAAAGTTATTCTTGTTCTAACTACTTGAGAAGGTTAGTATGAAGCTTTTCCATCAACAAATACTTTATTATAGTAGCGTTACTAGTAGGATATGTGAAATATTCACACAAATAACTTTGAGTTATATACAACACAATATAAGATTAATTTCTGAGAAGGTTAGTATGAAGCTTTTCCATCAACAAATACTTTATTATAGTAGCATTACTAGTAGGATATGTGAAATATTCACACAAATAACTTTGAGTTATATACAACACAATATAAGATTAATTTCTATTACACAGCCAACAGTCCGTACAGCATCCACCATTAAAATAATAATAAATAGATCCTATTCCATCAACATTAATGATGTCAGTAGTAACAGATATCATTTTGCCAAATGGAGAATTTTCACATAGCTAGTGAAAGGACAACCCAGCTTGCCATTAAATTAGACTAGCTTTCTTCACACGGCTACCAGTAAACAGTATACTTATTTCATGGCAATTTCTTAAAAGCATATCATTCTGCATGGAGTGAAAAAAAACTTAAGAACCCATTTAAAATTTCATGCAAATGTTCAATTTTTCAATCTGCTTTAGAGATTTTTTTTTGAGCTTTTTTTCTTTCCTTCTCCAGAAAGGCAACTCTCGCTACCAAAAGTCTCCACCCAAGGTTTCATTGAAACAAACATGAAAGATTTGAAAGCGACAAGATTTCAATAACTTCTCTAATCTGCATGTAAAAATAAACACCTAAAGTTGCTTTGAGGGCTCTTAGTCAATTGAGAGTTGAGAGAATTGCTTTTCAGTGAGTGGTTGCATGACATTTGAAATAAACCACAAAATAATGTATTCAGTGCAAGGGATCTGACAAATCAGCCTTTTCATACTATGCAGTTCCGGCGTTTTGAAGTACCTAGCACAATGATTTTGCCTGACAGGAGAACCTGAATGTGTTTATCACTCTGTGTGTATTTTGACAGGGAAGAGGATTTTTTTTCTCAGTTTATAATCTTCATATTAAACTGACAAACAGCAAATATATATATTTTTTGAATTAATTAAGCTTTTGGGGTTTTATTCAATGCATTTTTTTTTAACTGAACCCAGCTCATAAGTAGGTGTTAGGGTTGAAATTTCATTAGTTCCCAGACAGCTATTCAGCGGCAGTAATACCTTAAGCATTTCAGTGCTGGTAAGTGACATGTATTATTCCAAATACTCCCATCCCATCTGCCCACAATCTCACTTACCTACCAGTCCTCCAGGATGGCATCATCACCTTTTTAAGAGCAAAATTCCCAGTCTTACTTGAGGTGCCTGGTGGTGATTTTTCCTCACTGGGGCTGTAATGAAGCGTCTTTTCCGCTTTCCAGCAGAGCAGAGCCAGCGCAGGAGGTGTGAAGGCACCACCATATGCAGCTGCTCTGCCTTATCTCCTGCCCGCCCCATATGAAGATGTGTGATAAAACTTCTTACTTGCTTTGTCACCATTTGTTTTAAAACCATAAAAGGGCTTAGGAGCCAGGAGGGAGCACGCCAGGCTGCGAGCAGACAGGCAGCCGTGCGTGCCTGTCTCGGCACGGCCCATGGCGGAAGCTTCTGGAAGGCGCCGGTAGAGTCACGTGCAAGAGCTGAGGCAGCTGCAACCATGGGGCTGCTTCAGTCCTGAAAGCTGCTGGAAACTGCACTTTGAAAGGAAGGACTGCTTGCCTTGCTCGTTATTAAGGTGACTTACTTAATTTTTGTTACCTTTCTTTAAAAGCAGTGGGGTGTTCAGTTTTCCCTTTGAAATCCCAGCTCTGCCGGTGCGAGCGCTGCCCCCTCTGCTTTTGGGTGATACTTCTGGTTTCTCCGGCTGCTTGCTGCACATCGACCCATACTCAATTAAAAAAGGCTCTTCGGTGTGAGCCATGGGGGCTTTCCTGCTAGGCCGGTGGTGGGAATTAAGCTGGAGGGAATTAGGAAGGCACAGCTTTAAGCACAGCTGGAAAGGCTGTGCTTAAAGTGAGTTTTCCTTAGGGGTGCAAGTGTTCACCTCTCAGTTCTGCAGTTTTGTTTGCAGTTCGGTTCTGCAGGTTTGTTTATTTTGTTTCATTTTGTTTTTCTCCAGGTCACAATACACTTTAAAGCTTTTTTTTTTGTTTTTTTTTTGTTTTTTTTTTTTCCTTTCACTGACATTGAGACTATGTGTATTAAAAACTGTTAAAATTCAGGTTTGTCTACACTGAAGTGAACATTTGTAACAGACAATGTTGCCAGTCTCTTCCTGTTAGGGATTTTCACCAGCTTTTGGTATCGGCTGTAGAGTCCTGCTGCTTTCTGTCAAGTGCAAGACTGTTCAGCATATGCTTAAATTCTTCAGTGAATGTGTTTGTTTGTTAATGCTTTACTAAATTAATGGTATATTTTCATCAGTTCTTCATTTAATCCAGATGCCATCAGTGTAAACACTAATACCTCTCTTTAATCAAAAATGCAGTCTGCAGTAAAATAATCACCAGAGACAGTTACTGAAAAATACAAATTTGTATGAGGTTCTTTTCAAATCCTGTCTCAAATCTTGCCTTAGAGATACTTGACATTAGGCAGAGGCACAGCCCTCCTCATCCCCAAATTTTGCAGTTACTGTAAAATGTTTTCCTACTCATTTTAATCTTTATTACTCCAAGATCTGTTTAGAAATTGAGGATTTTTTCTCTTCATAGCTGTCACCAGACTTTTGCACTTGATGTTTTTTTTCAGAGCAACAGCCGTGTGCAGTGTTTCTCACAGACCCTGTTCTCACAAAGCACGAACGGATTTTCCTTCTTGCGATTTTTTTCCAGAATAATCTTGAGTGCTCTTGTACCACAAATAAAGTTAGTTGATATGCTTCTTTCCCCCTGATAAGCTGGTAATATAATCTTAGCCACTAACTCCTATAATACTAGATCTTTTCCCTTCCTTTCCTTCCTTTCCTTCCTTTCCTTCCTTTCCTTCCTTTCCTTCCTTTCCTTCCTTTCCTTCCTTTCCTTCCTTTCCTTCCCCCTCCCCATCCCACCCCTTTCACAATCTTCTGTTGCAAGGCAAAATATAACTGACAGGCTTATTTCTGGGTTTTATAAGGTCACTACCCCATTCTCCTCTGGCTTGTTGGGGAGAGGTCAGATTCTAAATCTAGCATAACTCCAGGACTTCACTTTTTCAGAATTTCCACATCTTCAGCCTCTTGGCAGTTGAAAAGCCTATTTGTAGTTTCACGTTTGCTTGGAGCTCATGCTTAGAATAAAGTCAATATTTTCCTTTAACTGCTCCCCTCATCTGTGTGCAACAGTTTCACAGCCTCGTCTGCCTGCGTGAAATCCAAATGTAATAAAGCTGTTGTTTTTGCCTTCTTTTCAAATGCATTCATTACTAACAGATTCAGACTGAAATGTTGCTTAAACTTATTTTGTATTGTCTTCTATGTTTCTGTTACTTTCCCTTGAAAGATGGTTTTTTTCCAGGTTACTAAATTTAGTTTTCCTGAAATTCTGTTGCTACTACCATAATCTGGATTGCAGCAAGTTCTGTCATCTTCAAGATGTTTGAAACTGCTGCAGTTCAGTCAGAGCATGGAAGTCATCTCTTTGTAGCTCTGTGCAAACTTATGTAACTGTCTCCCAGATAACTAATCTGAAGCCAAACAATTTAATGTCATGGTTCACAAGAAAGAGGTTTATAGTACAACCTTCTTGCACAACATCGAAATAAATAAAAGTTTATTTTAAAGTTATAAGTAAATTTTAAGCATAAGAAAAATGGAGACATTAAATACTGTAGAATTAGGACTTGTGGGACATAATAGGGTTGTACCTAGGACTCACCACCAAGCAGATCTACTGACATACTAAATATTTGTGGTTTTGTGGGGGTAGAGGGAAGTTGTGGTCAAAAATAATAGTTTTCTTTCTACTTTTCATTCCCAAATCTAAGTTTATTCTAAGTACAAATATTAATGAGCAAGTATGTTTACTGTTCTTTTATGGAGGAGGAGTTGTTTTAGTTACTACTTTTCATCTGTGTCCACATCTCAATTTGGTGGGTTTTATCTGTTTCTTTTTGAAAATTAGGAGATATTTATATGCATGCACATGTTTCCGAGAAGTTGAAACAAACATTAAGTCTCCTGAAAATTGCTGTTGTCTTTGAGGGCTGTAACATTTTTTCTTGAGCTTCATTGTTTCATATTTAGGCCAAATTTCTGCTGTTTTACTTAAAATACTGGTGAAAGTGCTTCTGTAAAATCAATGGAAGTTTCTCAGGTATTTCCATTGATGTGGTAACAGCCCCAGAGGAGCCATTACCAGCACATCGCAGGCACTGGAGCTATTACAGTGTCAATGAAGTGTCTCTCTCACTTCCATCGAGGTGGTAAGAGCCCCATAGGACTCATTACAGTGTCAGTGCAAGTGCCGGAGTGGTTATGATGTCAATGGTGCTGCTCCTTTAATGTCACTGAAAAACAGTTGTGCAAAATTCCATAACTGTGATGAAATAAGGGAATTAATTTTAACAAAATGTTGTGGAAATTCAATGTAAAAGGTTTGAATATGACCTCAAAGGGAAAGAGATTCTTTGCAACTCCTTAGATAGCCACAGCAACTGTGACATATAAAGAAAGGGAAAAAATACCTGTGAATATGCAACTTCTGTGACTTCATCTGAATTTGCAACTGTGTAAACACAGCATATTTGCACAGCATTTAAAGAACCCATCAGTGTGAGATTTTACTTTTCAATGGATTTTCAGTGGATCAGTAATACTGGATTGTAGAGGAAGACAATGCAGGTGTTTTCTCATTCCTACACTTAAACGCAGAACTAGATACCTAATTTGTGCACACACACCTCAACAAATTTTATGTACCTCTAAAAACATACTGTCTCTCTTAATTGATGTCAATATTCTGTTTGCATTTAATATAAGATAAAATTCATACGGGATGCAAAATATAAATTCAGGGGCACAAGCACAATAAATTTCAATGCCTTTAAAAGTTGTAACTTTCAGTACTTGGGAAGTCCCCAGCATTTTATCCTCTGTCTCATTAGTTTATTTGTTTTTTTTTTACTTTTTTACTAGAATGTGTGTGTGTGTGTGTGTGTGTGTGCAAATGCATAGTTCTGTATTAATTAAAAATGGCAGTTGGTCCTCGAAGCTGGGGAGGCAAGAGTGCAAGAGTGCTTCTTAATTTCTTGACGTCCGTCATAAAATTATTTAGTCCTTTCTTCATACTCTTCATACATAGGTTATATACATTAGGCTTTCTAAATTATTACATTCTCTAACTAATCACCTCGTGGTTTTATACATTCTGCTTCTTCTTTTGCACTTTAGGCTACAATTATTTTGCTGGACTGAGACACAGAATGCTGTTCTTTCTTGCCATCTGTTCTCAGAAATCCTGAGGTAGGAATGTCAAAATTAAACCACTCCATTTACACAAACTCATTAATACTTTGTTGTCCTTAGAAACAGATCCCCTGGATCCTTTTCTCTGTAGTTTGCAAAAGTCTTGCATCATATTTTTTGATTTGGAAAAAAATATATACATATGCCTCAAGAAATCCATTAAAAAAGTCTTATTAAACTTTTTCACTTTTTTACTAGTACAGTTTTATATTTCTTTTTCTGGAATATCTGTGATACAAAAAGATATACTTTGACAATTCATAAAGCACAAAGACATTGTGGTCTGCAGATGCAGTTAGAGGTTAAAGAAGCTTGTTTCAAAAAGACACATTAAAAAGGAATCACAAACCGATTTGGAAGGTAGATAGATTTTTTTTGTTGTTGTTTTAATCTTCTCACAACTTTCTGAGCTTTATTAGCTTGATTCCATTCTAAATGAGTCCTGTAGCTCTGGTCAGCCTAGCATGTGGGCAGTGCTGATTATTTTAATGTTTTTAGGTGACTGTGATCACTGCTGATGTGAACACGTGCTGTGCAGGTGCCCCCTGCTTCCCATTCGGATTTACAGCTCTTGCTCTGGTGTTTTGTTTTGCAGGGCATGGTGCTCGTGTGCATGGGCGTTGTGTGTGCTCTGTGTGACAGGGAGATAATACTAAGACAGTCCAGACGGGTGGCTAAGCACTTGTTCCTCTTCCAGTAGTGCAGTGAAAGAGTCTCTGCCAGCCAGGTAGTCAGTCATTAGTCAGGTCAGAAGGGTCAGTCACCCTTGCCCCTTGGAATGGGCCAGTACAGAATGGGTTGACTGGCGTATCTTTAATGATTTCAGCCTGGTTTGCATCATGGCTTTGCATATTTTCCCATAACTTGTCCTATCTAAGCGTTTTTCTCAGAAGTTTGAGCCCTGCTGTGAGGGCAACACAGTTTGGAGGGTAATTCAGAACTAGGTCTTGGATTGCAAACAGCTCAGCTTCTAGAAGGGGAAGGGCGGCACTTGTAGTAAATCATTAAACTGGTATCACCATCTTTTCAATCAAGTATTCTGTAAGTAGGCAAGAAGGGATGAATAAGGTCTTCTGAAACTCTGAAAAGGGAGAAATGAAGTCTTTTCCAAAAAGTTTCTTGAGAGACGAAAGATGTTGGAAGTGGGCGTAAGCAGAACACTGCTGACTACCTAAAAAATGTGAAATATTCCTGTCCAATGATGGTAACATGGGAAAGATTATCAAAGTAATAGCAAGGTAAAAGCAGAGCCCTGGAAGAGGCTGCCCAGGGAGGTTGTGGAGTCTCCTTCTCTGGAGATCTTCCAAACCCGCTTGGACGCAGTCCTGAGCCACACACTCTAGGTGACCCTGCGTGTGCAGGGGGGTTGGACTAGATGATCTCTAGAGGTCCCTTCCAACCTTTAGCATTCTATGATTCTATGATTCTATGATAATCTTTATATTGCTTTGTATAATGACCTTCATGTGTTATCAGTGTGGGAGCAAACATGACCTCTGACTTCACTGTTCTTTGTCTTTTTTAGTTTCATTAGACAGTAGTAGCAACTGTCACAACCTGTTTCTCAGATGAATAGCAATATCATAGGTGCTGATTTTGTTGTTGTTGTTCAACATAAAGAACATGTGTGAGACATGAAACAGCATTTTCTGTTTTTTTCCAGGCCTTGTAAATCTGCACTGTCATATGTAAGCAAATTGGTGAGATTTTGTGTCTTCATAACTTCCTGCAGCTTGAACAAAATAGCTTAATTGAAGTTCCTGTATGGAACATTATCTATGCTCATCTCCCCCATCTGTGATTCCAAAATGAAGTGCCAGAGATACCTTGGGTTTACCTATTGAAGTGGAATTTTAAAAATTCTCTTAAAAAGGCTGCCATTCATAACATAACCATATGTTCCAGGCAACTCTGCTGATTCTCACAGCTGAGAAGTATTTTGAAATTCCTGGTAGCTTAGTCAAAAGATTTTCCACTTCTGCTGTTTACTGAAAGCCTCAGGGACAGCAAGCACATATGCTGCAAAACATTAGTTCAGTGATGATCGAAACTCTAGTGAGCAGTTGGCTGAAGTGGCTGCTATTTGACTGGGGTGCTTTGCTCTGGGACCATTGGTGGACAGAAGTGGGAGTTAGAGACTCCCAATGCAATTCTTTTAAAAGAAATGCTGAGAGACCTGTCCCTCTGTGTTGTGTTTATTATTTATGTGTCCATTTGGACATGACTCTTCCACTAATAAGTATGTTATTCAAAGTAAGTCTTCAAAGACCTAAATCCAAGTGTATCACAGGAAAGTAACCCCAATAGCAACTAAGCAAAATAAAGGAAAGCACTCTCTTTCTTGCCAAGACCCCAACCCAAGCTGAGCGTACATCTACCTCTAAGAACCTAATGTAAAACACTGTCTTTCTGATTATTAGTTCTTTCTTTGAATACGTGGGGTTGAAGAAGTCCTGTTTGCTGGGAGCAGGTATTTACTTGCATTCTCTCATAACAAGCCCTAAAACCATCTTCATAAACTTTCTTCTCTTAAGTGTGATGTCCTAGTAATGTTCCACTGATTATTCCCCACTGGAGCTAGTTCAGTTAATTACTAAAATACAAGAACTCGTTCACATTTTTTTTTCCAGTTCACTTTTTTTTCCTTGGTGCCTCTTCTAGCTGTGCCTGCGCCTCTCACCATGCTTTCCAAATGTAAACATTTGTGATAGCAAGCCTTTATGTACCTTAGTATTGGATCACACTGGCCTCCAAAACTCTCACAACTTCTCCTTTTTGAATACCCACTATTTAACTGGCTATGTATGTAAACATACAGATCAGGGTAGATAATATTTATTCTAAGGAGCTGCAGTTCTGAGTGATCATCCAGTGCTATAAAGCCAATGAGTAAAACAATAGGATAAAAGTGGCATTTTGGAGGGTTTTGCTCACTTGTGTTTTTAGGGTGAAAAGGAAATGTGTTGTAAGTAAAGTGTTCTATGTTGTAGGTATAACGATTACTGTATTTTATTAGTGAATATTTGTTGCCTTCTGTTACACAACCTCAGAGAAGTCACCAGTACACTGCATGGGCTGCGTTTGTGGGTAAAGGCAACAATAAACATAAATGTGGCAAACAAACTGCTGAATGACCTTGGGGAGGTCTGAGGACCAGGAAGCCTGAGGCACCATGCTGCAGCAACTGCCATCATCAGTGGAGACTGTTGTGCATGACTCTTGCAATAATCAGAATTTAGAGGAATGTTTCACAGCGGACACCTTGGAGACGTCAATCTTCCAGACAGTCGTTATGGTGCTGTGTGTTTTTGATTGTGTGAGAACAAGCAACTTCTACCTGCAGGCCTATCAGGAACTCTAGCCTGAGGTATTAGAGGTCTTGACTCTGGTAAAGCAGTGTATTAAGAGCTTTGGCACTGATGATCTTCTGACTTCAGAACACCTATTGCATAGCACGATTCCTCTAAGGCATCAAATAGCATATGTTCTTAACCTTTGACTACAGTCTTATTAATGTTTCAGCTAGAAAGTGAAATTTGTAACTTTTAAAATTCCTAATTAACTTGTGTGCAATATTTTTGCATGTATATCTTGTGAAGAGATTGATTAATGTAATCAGTCTCTGAAATAATAACTTAGTTCTGGGGTAAGACACTAATTTTTTTCTTTAAAAAGCTTTTGTATTTTCACAGTGAAAAGCAACTGATGATGTAAGTTCTTTCTGTATCAAACATCTTTAAAAAATCAGCTCTGAACTGTTTTGGTACATGTCCTATCACTTTAGAGACAAAATATTTTTCTCAGTAACATCTCGTGAATCCCTAGCAAGATGAAACCTTTCATGACAACTTATTTTCTCTTGAGGTAAGGCAGACTTTCCCAGACTCTCAGTCTTCATTTGCTTTAGTTCTCAGACATGGTGTGTCACATACTCTACAGCTCATTTCATTATACTCCAGACATGATAGGATGTCAGTCCTTTTGTCATGATTTTAAGGGGAAGTTAGCATATAACTCCAAGCCACTACTTCATTTCCCTTGTCCATAACGCCATCTTCCATCTTCCCAGGTGTTCTCGCAAGCCAACAGCTGACCTGGTTCCATTTTGATTTCCCTGTATCTTGATAAAATTAAGGGATCTTCTCAAGATTTTGTAGTGAAAGAGTGTTGGTTTGTGTGTGTACCATTATTCTCTGTTAGACAAGAGTTTGGGAAAGTCATCAGGCACTTTGCTAAAGTGTCTGGAAATTGTTTCCTTGCTCAGAACTTAAACACAGCAATAAAAATTGTGTGATTCAGCAGTGTTTTATAGTACATCTACACTTGAAATGATAACAGTTGTAATATATATGGTTTTACAATTTAAGAAACTGATTGACTCTGCTTAATTAGTGGTGATCTCACTATAACTGCTGATCTTAAAATAGGCAGAGTTATGGGGGAGAAAAAAGAAAAAAAAAGCAAAATATTGTATTTCTTTTTCATAAAGCATTCTGTAAGGAAAATACTGGGAGTCTTAATCAGAAAAGAAAACAGAAATCTGATTAGTGTGAATGTTTTAATGGTAGCACACTTATTCATGTAACATCTCATTACTCTGCTGCAGACAACACACATGCAGGATTTTTTCTGTTTATTAAAAAGCACCTGAGTCATTCATTTCATATCAACAGCAAAATATTTTTTTGGGGGGAAAAATCCCTTTGAATGTTGTAGAAAAAAAAAAAGATATTGGATTTAAAGCATTTGGTTAAGAAGAAACCATGAGATCTAAATAAATATTTTTCATGTAAAAATGTAGGTTTGAATCCAGAAGAGCAAAGATCACAAAATACTGGTTGTTGAGTATTTGCATATCACTAGATGTCCTGGAAAATAGCTTTCTCACAGAAGAACTAAAACAGATTGAGGTTTATGCATAGTTTTTAAGTACAGTAAAGGAAGTGTTTTAGAAAATAAACTGTTATGCCCAGTTGTCTGTAATAGTTGTCTGGCTTGAGCCAACAGCATCCTGTAAACAGTCATTATTTTATCATTTCTGGCTCTGAGCCGTAGCTTAATGCTCATGACAATAGCAGATATATGCTTAAGCGTAACTTCTTGTAGAGTTGGCACTTACAAGCATTTGAAAGGCCCAGTCAAGGGAAACAAAATTGATTCTGTTCCCTCAGAAGATAATTTCTCTTATTTAACCTGAAGCAAAATCTCCACTAGCTATTTAATAGTGTATCTATCAGTGTGCTCTATCCCTATTAGGATTAAGATGTTTTTTAAAAATGCAAATGGAAATAGCCTCTTATTTATAAAAGTTCTATATATTTGCTATATTTCTTTGCCTATATTGCCAGGTATATAGCTTACACCATCAAATTACAAATTTCTGTGTTTTTCTCCATTTCCTTTACAATTAACATGTCCAGATTTTTACAATGTCTGGTGTATTTATAACAATTAGTTCTGGATAAGCCGTACGGCTATCACTCTTAATTGGAAAGTCCAGCAACTTACACAAATTATGATGAGAAATGATTTAGTCAGTAAGTAATTTATCTTAGTCACTTACACCTTAAAGCTATCGAAGCTGACAGGTCTGACTGATATTGTTTTCTTTGATAAAATTTGGCTTTTTGTAATTTTTGATTTATTTGGAAAGGTAAAAAAGTAAAACAGTACATACAAGAAGTTTGGGGGTTTTTTGGGTAGAATATTTTTATACTGATAACTACTTTTGGATAATGAAATCTGAATAAACTCACATTTAAAGTTGAGTTGTAACAAGGACACTTATCCTACTAATGATATAACTCAAGTCATTATATTAATTAAGACAGTGCAAATAAGACAGTGGGCTGCTTTGCATATTATCATCTTGTAGATTTAAGTAAAGACCATTAGCAGTGACATTCTTCTTGCCAGTTGTTACTTAATAATATTGGAGTATATTTGGAGAATTTCCTTTGCATATGTCCTATACTGTAGACAAGGTTATATAATATTGAACATGTTAGTAGCCTTAATCAAATTATTTATCATTTGCACAGCTTTCGCACTTTCAAATGTAATTTTTTGAGGGGGAAAAAAAAAGTATATTGTGTCCATACAGTAACCGGTATCTTCTCTACAACTGACTTGTAACAGTCAACAATAGAGAAGTAATCTTCAGTGATGGGAACTTCAGTATGAGTTGCAGTATGGACTTTTTTTCGCATGGAAACTTTTCATATGGAAAAGCTATCTAATGACCTTTACTTAGGGCGTGTTTGTTGACCTGGTGATACTAATGTCTTTCAATTTAAATCTACCCAGTTTAAGCTGAATGACATTTGCCTCTGTGTTCTGTTCAATTCCGCAGAGTGTTTCCAGGCTAGCTGAGAATACTGCCCTGCATAAATTCTAGTTCATGAAAAAGCTTTCTACCCAAAAGGATGTGTTTATGTAATAAGTTAACCAAAAGATACAAAAACTTTTAAATAATTTTGTACAAAAGGTACTAAATATTTTTTTTCATTATTTTATTCTGTTAATAGGTAATGGATTTTGAATGACTATAACTTTAAATATATAAGCATCTATATAGGAGTCAGTGTAAGCAAATTACGAGTATATGTGCAGAGAGAATTAAAATCAAGAAAACAAAATAATAAGCTGTACACATGATTTTATTTCCTGTGGAAAAACAGCTGCTAGGACCAGGATAAACTTTCAAAGTGAATCTCTAATTAGTAGCATTTTGTCCAGCTAGATGTTACCTCTCTCTGTATGTACATATATAAAGTCATTTTCAGTATACTTTCTAGGGTACATAATGCTAGAACCTGATGTGTGTAAAATCCTTCTTTAATGCTCTAAGATAGCCATTTATAGTTCTTTTTGATGTTTGGGTAAGATGCTTGCTATATCAAATATGGTGATTAGTCACTCTTGAATATAAGAGAGAGATTTTTGGCAGCAGAAATCTATTTGACTGTAAAACCTAGGAGGCTGGGAAGAAATCTTTCATACAAAGAATGTCTCTGTATAGTTGCTCGCACACCAGATACTGAAAAGAACCTCTAAGCTGTCAGGAACTACAATATGATAAAAGCAGAAATGATGAAAAGGAAATAGCACCTCGCAGCTGACCGTATGAAAGCATAAATTCCTCCTGGGAGACTTCTGCATATAAAAGATAGGTTTCACTACTTTCCTAAGAACACTGGATCACATTAACTTATTCAAATAGGAGGTCAGATTGCAGTGTTTAGGTTTAAAAGCTGTCCCACTCAGTCCTTGATAAGAAAAAATTGACAAATCACACTTTTGAATAAACTCATTTTAATCCTTTTCTTCCTTTTGAAGTAATAAAAATATCCCTGTCATGCAGTTGCCTTTGCATTTAATGGCTGTCATTTAGTGAAATGAAAAAATGATATCTGAACATAATGCCTTCAAATATGGCTAATAGCATTTTTACATGAGGAAAAATACTTTTATTTTACATGAATATGACTGTTACTCCATGATTATTATTGAAAACTTAGCTGCTTTGCCTATTGCAGCAGAGTGATAAGAACAGATATGACTCTTCCCTGTCATTTATGTAAAAGAATAGGAATCTGTATTTTTAATGTTTTGTGTAATTCTCAAAAGAGCTTTTTTTTTTTAACTATTATTACTATACCCAATTTTCCCCCCTAAACAGAAAACTATAAACCATCACAATATAGTAACATTTTAAAATGATTCAACAATTCTGTTTTTGAATCTGTTGTTTTAAATATGTTTTTAGATCAGTGTATGTCACCTTTATTGAAATTTATGGTGATGGTCTCAGATAAACAGGGATTAATTAATGATAAATTACAATGGATTGTATATGGAATTACAGGTGACATGGCCATTAGTATCAAATAAGTCCACGCTGATTAAACTTATTAAAAATTCTAATTAACCTTGAGCACCCTGGACGCAAACTGCACAAATCCACTGAACTGCCCACATCATGTGCAGCTCCACTGAAAACAAGACCTGCTGTTCATGAAGTGACTATACAAAATGATTAACAGACCACCCATATGTTGGACTGGCACTGGGCAGAGTTTAAGAATATTAAGCCTAGTTCACATCCATTCATAAGGAAAATCAAATAAATCACAGATTTGATAAAAGAGGTCTTTGGAAGGCTAGGTATATTTGCCTTCTCAACTTTAGTGCTTACTCCAGGTATTATCACTGCTGGAATTTTTGCTGAAGCCTCATTAACAGGACATGGATTATACTGGGTTTTTTGAGACAGACATTTCTGCACCTTGGAGAGAGGAGTCAGAATTCTAGTTGTAGTGAAGATGCAGAAGGTTGATCCTTAAAAAAATAATCTAATTGGAGGATTCTGCCCATAACAACAGTATAAAAATCTCATTTACTTAAATCATGGCTGTTCTCAGGAGCGCGCTGGAAATATTAAATCCATGTAGGTTTTAGCGGGTGTTTGAAAATGGGAATAATCCAGTCCATAACTGACTGTGCTTCTGGTACATGATTAAAAACCTCCATGTTTGTTTTGTAATTGTTGGCTAAAAATATAAGTATTGGGAGGAATAAAATGCAAATTATTGAAGTTAGGAATACAGTAGCATACAATGAATATTAATAATATTTCAAAATGATGCATAAAAAATGTTTACTTGGAATGGTAGGTTTTAGTTCCCTTTTGAGTGTATTGTTCTCCAGACGCCATGGGCTTCACTGTTTATTCCATATAGTTCATTGACATGTGTTCTTACTGTCTGTCACTGTGTATAAGTGGTTAGTGCCTTTCAGAACACAGACGTGTTCCCATCGCTAGATAGCTGCTGTTGATGCCTGTCTGTGGCTTCATGCATAGTTTTGATGTCCTAGCTCATTGAAATAAAAAGCTGAACAGGTGACAGTAGGTAAATGACTCTTATTGTAGAAGTCTGACTGCTATGCAGCTCATTAGCCTTCTATGCCCGCTTGCTGTTTTGGGTTTATTTATGACATTAGAAAGCTGATGTAGAGATGGATTTTTCTAATCTGGTTCTCAATTTTGGGGGTCCTTTAAAACTTGAGAATTCAAAGATGTACAGTATGATTTGGAAAGCTGGTCTGTAGATTTTTTTGAAATGCCAGTAGTTTCACTTTGAACTAGTATCTTATTCTCATTAAACTTTTTTTTTTTAGGATGTAAAGAACTTTTTAATGAGTTGATTTAAGGTTTGCTTTTGCATTTGTCATACAACCGCTAACTCTATTGTTATTTTTTCAGTTCAGTATATATGCTAGATGCCAAAGTACTTCAGAATGAGCTATAGCTTCCATTTGAAACATTCTACTAAAAATCCTAATTAATAGCTTATATATTGAAATGCAAACAATATTGAGGTCTGCACACTTAAATTTTACTATTTTATATATATAATATATATATATTTTTTTCATGGCATCACAAGAAGCAAATATGAAACCTTAATCTACAGTGCTACTTTCTAACGCAATATGTTCCTCCTGTGTCTGCAGCTATGGGATAAAAGGATTTGCTTTTCATCATAGGCCAAATTAAATTTTAATTGCCTGTTAAAACACGAATGTCAAAAGCAAATCTTCAAGCCAGGATTGTGATCCTCTGTCACACGGTGTTATATCCTCATTTAAATGTAAAATAATTCTTTTCTTCATTTTAAGTATATTTTTCACAGAATGTCCTGAAGTTTATTTCAAAATATTATGCTGAGCTATATCTCTACTGAAAGCATATTTGATAGTACAAGACAATCTCAATCATATTAGAAACTTTTCATATTATGTTTGGTTGCTACGGTTTTGGTTTATGGTGTCAAAACAAGTATTTCAAGTAAATTAAGTATAGGATATAGTGTGTTAAACTGTATGTTTTGACATGTACCAGCTCGCACGCAGAACTTTTAATCAACTAAGAGGCAAAGGGCTACATGCACAGTGGTTATAAACCAGTGCATCTTTGCTCTCCTTAGTGCCACGGACTGTGACCATACGATTCTTCTTGTTTAATCACAATTTGGATGCATTTCTTGTTATGAGGTATCTTTAAAATGAACCCTGATTCAAAATCTCTATTAGGTCTGTTTATCTGTTAAGTCATATCTAAACTGTACTTACTAGTAGAAAAAAAGCAGGAGGTACTTTTTAAAGTCTGTAGGAAAGCAGACAAGAACGTAACAATTTCCTTTCATTCAATTATCGTTTAAATATGGCATGTAATTGTAAAACTTATGGAACTATGAAAGTGGAAATTTATAATGATGCAGTCTTAATTTTATTAATTTAATCTATAAAGCAGATACTACACCAAGACAGACATCAAATTAAAACTCTCAGACTCTAATTAGCTTTAGAAGTCTCTTATGTCTAATTTATATGGTTGTCATAATTAATTTAAATACTGAATTCAACCTGGCCATGATGCAAAAAAACGCCATTCAGTAACAACCCTTAAAGAAATATAGAATGGGATCTAGTTTCATAACCAATCTGTAATTTACAGTAAGATGTTTGGTGGCTTACCTGATATGGTACAATATTAAGGTGCATTTTAAGAGAGAAAAAATCTTGAAATGTAAATTCTCTCATGCGTTATTAGGGTTAGTTGGTCTGTAATGTAGAAGCAGTGTATTGAAGTAGACCTGTCTGTGCCATTAGTAATAACTTTTTTTCTTAAGTTTTGAGTTTTGAAAGGTTCTTACCTGCTTTTCTGCCTATTTTGACAATAAGGGCCATGTGCAAAAAAAAAACAAATAAGACATATAAAACAGGATATGTGGTCTTTCACTGTCTCTAGACCAGATTCATTAAAGAATTATGTAAATTTATTTAAAAATATCAGAAAAATAGAGTCTGCTATCTGATGTTTAAAGCTTGTAGCTAGTTTGTGTTCAAACTTCCCTTGGTATGTAGAGTTCTGTTTCTCTGCGTGCTCAAAATTGCATCAGGCTGTGAGCAGTTCTGTATCCATCTTGCAAAACATAATCTGAAATCTGGAATCCATTTATTATTCCATTGAAGCTACACAGGTCAATTTAATAGGCAGTCTCTAACCAAGCCCTATATAGACTTCTTAAAATTCAGTTCTTGCTTCTTGCCTTTAATGGCTGGTAGAAGAATGAGTAGTTGTGTGTACCTGTTAGCAAGTGCTCTGGTCAAATAAGCTTATAGCTGAACAGGTAGAATGTGCATCAGGGAACTTGAAAATGCAAGTGTTAGCTACAGATTGTTGAAATCAATGTTGCAGTCCTTCAGGAGGTTGTCAAGACTCTCTTGTACTATTTTTTTTTAAAGAATTGTTCTGTGTTTGTATGTCTTTAAAGGTAGAGTTCAAAAGCAGCTCTGTATCGTATTACCTTAAGCAAATGGTTGAGTTTCCAGTACCTTTAGGAATTCAGCAGGAACTGAGGCTTTTTGCCAAATCAGGGCACAACTTCAAGTGAGGCAGTGGCTCCTGCTGCATTTCAGATTTTGTTGTGGAGTGTTTGGCTGGGCAGCTGTTGCCATGATCAAGTAATACACTTGCTTCTGTTCAAGGCAGCATGATTGACAGTGCCTTCAGGAACCATGAGCCACAGCTTTGAGATCAACTATTTTTTTGCAGAGTTTGGAAGAATGCCCTGAACTTCAAGGTATGTTGTAGAGAACTACAAAATAGCTGTTTCCATCTAAAAGAAAAGGTAGGCTTTTACATTCAAGTTATCAGTTAAATTACTAAATATTTAGTGACTCTTAGTGGGTGGCGTCATCAGTTTCTACCACAAAGTAGACTGAAGAATAAGTTCTATTCCAGGGCTTCACATCAGTGTTCTGCACTCTGAACAGCTGTGACACCTCAAAAAGCAGGCCCTAGATTCTTGCTCAAAGGCAGGTTGGGAGGGAAATTGAGCCCAACTGTTACAGATTAGTGATTCATGAGGAGGACTGCACGTTAGTGGTATTTCACTTGAAGAATAAGATAGATAGAGAGCTTACTTTTTTCAGAGCTTACTTTTGAAGTGCTGCTGGTGGAGGAGCTGCAGTGTGTGCCCCTCAGGGCCCGCCTTACTAAAGTGCTGCCCTGTCACTCCTGCCTTTGTGTGCATTCCTGAATGTCTGCATCTTAAACCTTGTTTTTACAAAAATTCATAAGCTCAAACAGATCTGAAGAACATTCGTTTTAAAGTTACGGATGCATTTGGAGCTGTTTTGCATTTAGATGCAGTCAGGAATTTGAGGCTTTAAATTTTAGACATGCACACTTATATTGCTAATGTAGCCCTTGAAGTATTTTACTGGATTACTTTGTGTGCCATTGTCAGTTGATGCAAAACTGTATGTTCACTTGCTTGTCAAACTGCACCAAATATGACCAGCTCATAGTCTGGCTGACTTCCAAATGGGCAAGTTAGAAATGAATAATCAGTAAGCTTTCATTAAATTACTTAATACTCTCTAAATAGCTTACTGTTCAATTTTCCAGCAGTTTTGGAGCATCTTTACTCTGCTTGCATCATCTTTAGAATATTCTAAAGGTTTTCTCATTTCTTGTCCAACAGAAAATAAAGTGAGAACTAAATCTGTCTTTGTCCAGTCTGTAGTCTCTTTACTGTAGTTTTTCTGAAATATTTGAATCTTTGTAAAATCTGGAAAATTCATCTTTTCAATAATCTTACATGAAAGAAAGAAAGAAAGAAAGAAAGAAAGAAAGAAAGAAAGAAAGAAAGAAAGAAAGAAAGAAAGAAAGAAAGAAAGAAAGAAAGAAAGAAAGAA
>VZSV01000008.1:5503044-5659786 GCA_013398735.1 Nothocercus julius | reverse complement strand
AGAAAGAAAGAAAGAAAGAAAGAAAGAAAGAAAGAAAGAAAGAAAGAAAGAAAGAAAGAAAGAAAGAAAAAATAGGCATAGAATATTAGAAGTATAAAGCAGTTTGATTCTTCTGGAAGTTTTCTTAATATTAAAAATCTTATGCAAAGTTTCATGAATTAGCTAACTGTGTGAAAAAAAGCATTTAGAAAAGTCAGGGCAACATAAAGACAGTCATATAAGACTAATTATCACTTTTCTGGCATACAATAGCTGTCATATTTTCCTGCTGAAACTAAACATGAGAATAAAAGGGAAAAACAATAACAACTGCAGAGGCACGTAAAAGAGCTATTTTCTTGCTTGCTAGACATAATAAAGAGCTTGCATATGAATAGTCATTCATCATGTAAATGAATGGAGTTCATTTGTTAAATTTATATTTCACACACATGAAAAGAAGTTAAACCATCTTCATTAAATTTAGGCAAGATTTTTCAATTTCACATTTTCCCTCAAATTGCATCCTTTCAGATAGAGAAAAAACATATTTTGTTCTTCATATTTTTATAACTATTCCAGCTAAGTTGGTGGTTGAGCATATAGCTTCTGGGCCACTATAAACTGATGTAAATCAACTGATTTGAAATCAGATAGCATTTTTAATGCCTTTTGGGGATTCAGATAACTTGAATGGGGCAAAAAAATAGTCTCTAACAATTAGTGAGAATAAAAGCCAACACCTCTAAACAGCTCTATGCAAGTTTACGCTGGATACTTTACAGCTATAGAGCAATGATTTTTTTATATATATATTTACAAATGAATTGAATTTCTTGTTAATATGCAACAAGGTTGTTTTTTTCTTTTTTTCTATACAAATTCAAGATTCCATTTCCTTACCACAAATTAGTCAAATGCATTTTAGTTTGTTGAATAAACTGAATTCTTTGCCAAATATTTAAATTCAACTGTGGAGACAAATGCTCAGTTAGTTTATGTCAGTGGAGTACTTTAATAATATAATGTAACTATACTAGTATATGCACAATAAGGCTTAACTTCACAGAATACTGCAAGCAGTTAAATTCAAGAAATACACAGATAATGCATTCTTGCCATACAAAATGACAGAAGTGCATATATTTCTTTGCAATAACTGGAAACACACAGGAAGTTTAAGGGTAGGAGGAACAGATGAGAGGAAATAAATAGACTGTTGCATTTAGCAAAAAAAAAAAAAAAAAAGTAGAATATGCTGATGGTAACTAAGTGAATAAATGAGTAAATGGAGAATAATGATCCTATTTTTTTCCATAGAATGACTTTATGCTTTTTGCATCTTAGTTCCTATGCATACAGAAAGCTTTAGGTGATTCTTTTTTATCACTGACATGACCTCTAAAGACTATCAACATTTCAGAGTCAGGTATTACTTCAATCACACAGTAAAGTAGTGAGGGTAGCACCTTAGAAATTCCATCGTGGGCTCCTGTGTCTTCCCAACTGGAGCAGAGCTGGCAGTGTGTGTGGTTACATGTCATGATATACATGAGAAGAGCTCTGTGCTGGATCACTGCGGTTCATGGCATTTGTATTCTACAAAAAAGAAGAATGAAAAGAATGAAACCCCACATGAAGAAAAACTGTTAAATGAAAGTTTTGTGAGTCTTTATGAAGTGTTAGAACAAAACTTTAAAATGAGCAGTAAAGATAATATTGAAAATGCAAGTCAGCAATGCTTAGAGAATTAAAAATGAATGTATTAATATATTATAGCCATAGCCAAGATGCTGCTATGCATACTCCAGGCATACTTTAGAATTTAGATAAAAAATTGCTCATCAGTTTAAATAAACAGATATAAATACTTTAATGTTCAGCCACTATCTTTTATATCAATTATGGATAGTTTAAAACAAGGTCACAGAAGCAGAAGCTTCTGCACAGAAGCAGAAGAGGCAGTGGAAAGAATGGGCTTCTGTGAAGAGGAAAGGAAAAATAAATTGAAAGATTTAGATGCAGGTCAGATGAAAAAGTACCAGAGCATTCTGAGTTGCTGGGTTAGTGCTGTGCCACAGGGGTAGTGCTATGTGCAGGACTTCCCAGAGCTTCCAGGTGCTCAATTAGTAGGTTCAACCAAGTGCTTTTATGAGGTCATGTCACTGAGCAGTTTGTAGAGGTGTTTTGTGCAAAGGAATATCAGCAAAGGGCTTCTCTCGTTAAACAGGAATTAGTCATGACCTGCACAAAACCAGTGGAAATGAGACATGCCATTAAAGCATCAATACATATTTTGCACGGAATTGCTTGAATGTCTTTTATACTCCTAACAAAGCCTTCAAGTGTAAGATGCCACTGTCAAGTCAGAAGCAATCAGTCCCGGTTATCCAGAGCTCTTTTAAAAGATCCTGTCACCTGGGCTCATCAGAATTTTTTTGTGTGGAAAGGTTTTCTGTTAGGAAGTACTGATCTGTTAAAATAGGTGTTTTGTGGAAATGATCACTTTTGAAGAACCTTAACTGAAGCACCAGCTGTGACTCAGATCCCAGCTTGTAGCCTCTGAGGATGTCTGTGATTTGACCACGCGACTGTGACAGAACTGGGGAGCCTCAGATGTCTCGGGTCAGTGCAATATGTGGCAATATGTGTGCAGGCTCCTCCGGGCTGAGGAGCCTCAGAACTGCCTGACTCATACACATCTGCCTAATCTAATGCTTTGGAAAAGCAGCTCCCGGAGTGTTGGACAATCCAGGGAGCCTGGCCGTGACACAGCACCGGTGAAACTGAAAAGCAAAGGCAGTAGCTGGCAGAAAATGGCGTGTTTTTGCATTTTAGTGCTGAACACAAAAAAACAGTGAACAAAGGTTGCCTAGAGAGGTTGTAGAGTCCCATTCTCTGGAGATCTTCAAAATCCACCTGGACTGATCCTGGCCAATGTGCTCTAGGTGTCCCTGCTTCTTGCAGGGGCGTTGGACTAGATGATCTCCAAAGGTCCCTTCCAAACTTAGTCACTCTGTGGTTCTGTAATGATGAAACCAAGGAAAAAATTATCAGTTGTATCCCATGCTGAAAAAGATTCCTAGGAAGCACACTTTATTCCTGTAATTCAATTAAATTCTATCAATTTCTAGAGTTCTGTTCTTTGAAGCATTTTAAGATGCCTTTGTCTCACTTTGGTACAAGAAAACGCTTAAAACCTTTCATAGAATATGCATACCTTTCTTCACCCAAATCTATTTGTAACACTCCAGAAAAGCATTAATAATTCTGAGAACCCAAAGTAGGGTCAGGAATAGGAAATAATTTCATATTGCTCTAAGATGGAACATCTGGTTAAAGTATAAACTGCCTTCAGATATGTACAGGTTCCTGTAGCAGCACATTGCCGTGAGGGGTTAGAGGAGTAGGGGCAGGAGTGATCTGGTGCACCTCTTCTGTAATTGCTTTGGATTCTATGTTATTTACAGAGAAGTTCTCAAGGCCTAGTTGCACTCTGCAGTCTCATGCATTGCCTGGAACAATCTGTTTTGGAATCTTCCTTTTACAGCCACATTTAGCTGCCTGTATTTGCCTGTAATTCTGCTGTCCCCATCCTCTTTGTCAGGGTCTGAATGTGTCTAGCTTGCTCTAGAGCTCACTGCTGTCCCTGTGTCTTGTCGTATCACTGGAAGGTCATTGGTTCCTTGATAATTTCTTCAGAAGGCTTTATGAATGTCTGCTGTTTCCATCCATGTAAGAATTACATTAATTGGAGAGTATTATGAATCCTGAGACTGTTGATGATTCAAGTGGCCTGCATTTTTCCATGACAGGCACTACTGAGTGCCTGTCTCCTATACTGTGTTTGTTCTATGTACTCCTTAAAAAGAACTCTACCTGGGAAAAAATAAAAAATAAAATAAAATAAAATAAAGTATTATTAGGGAACAGCTTTGCAGATGTGGCTTGAGGCCACTATTGAGCAATCGATTTTGAAACAGGAGTTTTAAAAAGTAAGAACAAAGTAGATCGCCTAGAGGGATTTATTGCACTTCCATTTTAAACTTGATTTTAGAATCAAATTAAATTTATAAATTAAATTGAATTTGTAGAATTTGTAGAATCCGGTTCTCTAGTTAAAGTGAATGGATTCAAACCTTAGTATTTCCTTTCTATCTGTATTTTTCAGTCTTCTGTAGTAATTCAGTGCTCCCCAAATCATAAAAGAAAGCATAATCTTTGCTAGATTGGGAACAAAACGTGAATGCAAGACAGGATTCAGACACTACTCCCCAAAACATGCATACTTATTCATAAAAGCACATGAATTTAGGACAAACATAGAAAACAAGATCAAAACAAACAAAAAAATGTTGCTCTCTGGGAGGATTTTTTCAGGTTCAAAACTGCTGCAAATTTCTGGTCTACTGTTGGCTTCAAATTGGAAAAAACATTCTAGTTTAGTGAAGTTTAAGAAGAATTCCATCAGTAGATGGTGCTATAATCTTAGGTTTAGCTTGGCCGTACAAGTCTTTCTGGAAAACAACCTATTGCATGATTTTTGTACCTTCAAAAAGGAAACTATTATATATAAAATATAATCACCATGATGCTATAATTATTTTATGTGTTTGACATTTTAAAATATTTTAATATGGTATTGCTTTGAAGTCTATGCTATATTTAGGTAGAGCACTTGCAGAGAATCTACTGGACAAGCAACAAGTATGTGATGTGATCCTGAGTAAAACGAAGGTTTATGGCCATTGTGGCTCCTAACACAGCTGTGCCTTGAGTTTGCTGTGCTTCAAGATAACACAGCTCCTGAAGGTTCCCTGTTGCACGTGGAGAAAGAAATCTGCCGATCCTTTTGAAACTGCATAGCTCGTTGGAGACCGAGACATACATCTGTGCATGCTCAGTCCCTCACTTTCTCCTTGTCAGATCTTTTTTGGGAAGGAAGAGGGAGGTGAGTATTTCCTGGACGTTTGACTTAAGTAATTTTCATCTTCAAGAGAACAGGAGATGCAAATGTAACTTGCTATTTACAGGGCCATCTAAAGAAATTGCTTTTCGTTTCTCCCTGTCACTATACATATATTTATAATGTCACCTTATTGACTTCAAAATATATATGAAGCTAAAAGCAGTGGCAGTGATGATGACTGAGTCATCATTGGAAAAGGGTTTGTAAATTTAGGAAAACAAATAAAATCTAGTATGAAGACACAAAGCAATAGGAACTACTACTAATAGACCTGTCCTGAATGGATAATTTGTGTAGCGTGAGGGCTGTGCATAGGTGTCATCCAAGAATGTCAGATATAGACTAGCATTCCTGAAACTAGTATATTCCTGAAATCTTTCAGTACTGTAAAGATTTCTTTTTTTTTTTTTTGGCAGGGTGGGGGGAAGAAAGGGAGAGGATTGTTGTTTTGTTTGTAAAGTAAATGGTAGATATGAGCCTGAACACATACTGTAGGTGTGAATGAGTGATACAAGCCAGTCAACTTGTACTGATGTCAAGAAAATACTTTCCGGTAAGAAGAGATCCAGCCATTGCTGCGGAAGCACCGTATAACTTGCACACATTTCTCTACTTCCTTATGCATCACCTTCACATGAGTCCTGAACTGCTATAGCCCATGTAAGCAGAGAGCACTGCACATTTTGCACGGGTGGAACAGTACTGAGACCCTGAGAGACTTGCACGAGGGTGGATTGCTAGGCAGATAGCAGATGATACCACAGCAACAAAAGGGGAAGGTTACTCCAACTCTTACATATCTTACATTTCTTTCTTAAACATCTCCATCCCTTTAGCAATTATGAAATAGTTCCACATCACAGAGGTGTTGCAGAACTAATTTATATAAGTCTTTTAGGAGTAAGACTGGGCATTTTATAATTTTCCGATTAGTAGCAAATACGCATTCAGTTAAGTTTCTCATGTCCTGATCAATGAGGCATAAAGATATAATTAGTATATAGTGGTATAGTAAGGAGACTTGAAAAGTAATTGCTGTGGTAAAGCCACTAGTATTTTAAATTGAACGTTTCTCTTTTAGGATCTGCATACAGTTGTTTAAATTTCAACAACAGCAACAACAACAACAAAAAAAAAAAAACAGTAATGGAATTCTAATTTCCTCCTGAAAACTTTTGGTGAAGCAGCAGAGAAGTTAGACTTTTCCTGTGTAAAATAAGTCCTTCTCCTTCTTCTAACAGAGTTTATAATAACGCTGAACTTTTTCAATGTCAGAGGGGACCTAGCGCCTTAGGAGAGTAGCTGTATGATAAAACAAGGAATGTAGTTTAGAAGTCCTACTTGGTGACAGTAGTACTACTTTTGACAGCAGTCTAAACATCCATATTTTGCTATCAATTTTTTTTTACATTTTAACAGAGTATATTCTGTTAGTTTTTAATTCTTGAATATGCATTTGCTTCGAGTGAAGAGATGAAATCATATCTGTTTTTTCAAATGCTTTTTCAAAGTTACTGGAAAAAAATGAAAAAAAAAATCTAGTTAAAACTTCACTGTAAAAGTTGTGTCATTGTTATAACAATTCCTAGTATATCACAATATATTAGAATATTCAGAATATTCAGAATATATTAGAATATATTAGAATATATTAGAATATTCAGAATATATTAGAATATTTTTATGCTAAGATGTGAATAGCTGCTCTAGTTACAAAACAAAATCATTTTAACTGTGGGGGAGCCATAACACAGCTCTAAATGGCTGACCAAGATCTCATTAAGCTTATGTGAAGTCTCATTTGCACCACTTCGTTGATGAAAAGACCTCTGCGTTCCCAAAAGCTTCTAAGTATTATGGAATGCTAGATTTTCCCAAGAAGATCTTCAACTATGGGAAGATTCTGAAGTGGGTTGTTTTAAGAACAAGCTAGTGATTTAGACTAAATTTGCTAAGGAAATGGAGGCTGCATATGCAATAAATTGAATACAAGTCATAATCTGTAAAGGTTAACTGTATAAAACTTTATACTTTGTTTTATTTTGAGTTGTTGATAGTTGCTGTTACTTTTATGAGAGTTCTAAATTGCTCCCAAGAAAAAATACATAGTAATAACACAGAAGTAGGTTGTATTGTTAGGAAGTGGCTCATTATAACCTCATCTCATCATATAAACCATCAGCTCTGGGATGCATTAATGCACTTACAATGTGCCTTATGGGCCCGCATAAGATACAGATTAATGCTTGTGAAATCATATTTTAATTTTTAAATATTCTTTCAAGATGAAAGGAATCCTCTTAGTGCCATGGGTAAGCAATATTTTAAATCTGTGTGATTGTAATGTGGTCATTAATTTAATGTATTATTCTTATCCCCAAAGCCCTACATATTACCTGGGGTCCAGTTTAAAGTGACAGTACTGCAGAGCTAAAAAGCCGTCTTTTGAGCAAATGCAGTAGCATAGTAAAAAACAAATTATTTGTTTGTTTTGCTTGTTTATAATATAATACATGCTTGATGCCCTAGAAAGCATATAACAGTTACTAATATAATTTCAGTTATTTTATTTCATCTGACATGGTCAAATGTTAAAACTGTATGCACCCAAAAAAATGAAGGAAGTCCAAGGAAACTGGGAAACTAATCTAACTGACAATTCCTGAGGAAACTGTCAGAAGAATGACGTAATTCCTGTTATTTGAAACAAGAAAATAAGGCTAAGCAATATATTAGAAGTATCAAAGTAATTTCTTTAATTTTCATAGTTTCTGGACTGCCTTCATTCCAGTTCTGAGTTATTCTTTGTTCTGGTACACCAGGATGCTGGTACTTGGAACAAAGTACCAGTAAATTAGTGGATACAGCTCTAGCTAGGATAGATAGACTGGATCAGGGCCTTACCTTCTATGCAAATTCTAAATTGTGATGATTTTAAATGGCACATTTTTACAGCCAAACTCTTACAGTGAAATAAGATCAAATCTTTGGAATGGATAGGGAAAATAATTATCATTCTGACTGTTCTGAAAAAAAAAATTGCTTTCCATTTGTGTGATACTGTGTTGCAGTGAGGTCTGAACTGAAAAAGTAACTCTTAAAACTTAAGGATTTCCAGGGTGTCTTCTAAATTATAAAGTTTTATATGGATTTGTATGGATTAACTGAATCAAACAAAAGAAAACTCTTATCTAAAATGTAGACTATATGTTGAGCTACTTTTTAGTGGAACAATCAATTATTTCTTAGAAATGAACAATCTTTTTGAAGGAAATGTAGAAATACCCAAATCCCAAGGGATAGTGTTGTTCAGATGTCATTATTCTAAGACAGAGAGTTAGAACTGTGATAAATCAAATGGATACTTTGTTTTCCGTTTTGCTCCTGCCAAACAAAGAAGTAGAGATGTCTTGTGTGCGTGTGTGAAAATCTGAATTAAATTTTGGAATCATTGCACAGTTGCTCAGTGCTACCAAATTATGATAATTGGCAAAGTACTTAATATAGTCCTGAATTATGGCCTTAATTAAATTCCCAGATATAAACATCTACATACAGTCTGAATTTCAGAGCTGACACACACTTGCAATTGGGTGTAACCATATATTTTAAATAGCTAAAAAGCCCTAGAATGGACAGTGAAAAATACTCACCTCCAGATATCAACTGTCACATCTTAATATTTTGTTCCCATAGCTGGGCTTCATGAGATACTGAGCACCTGCCTTTCCTGCTGATTGCTGTGAGAACTGAGGCCATTCAGGAGAGCTTGCAGTACCTTCTTGATTAGGCTTCCCAGTTGGTGAAAAACAGCATTTTGATTGTTAGGAATTTTTAAAATCTTGTTACAATGTGCCAGAATGGAATTTTAATAAATGTGCTAAATTGTGGAGAAATACATATAATTTGCTAGCATTATGCAAACGCTTAATCAGATCTCAGAATGCCATGAGATTGTGAGGAAATTGGATGTAAAAGTCTTTAAAATGTTTTTGATAGTGGTATAGTAATACCCAAATCTTGTTAAGAGCTGTTCAGTATAGAACAGGCTAATGTAAAGCTGTCTGTAGACTTCCAGAGTTACTGGCTGTTTCTCAGGGAGGTAAGAAGTGAAGAAACTCTTTTTTTATCACTCTTTTTTTGAAAGGCAGATGTGAGATTTCTAGATTCATAGGCTTTTCCAGTTTCTGTTCTGTTCACAGCATTTACTTCAGTATTGTCTATTAAATCTAGAAGTCATATATACATAAAGTATTATCCTTTTTTTTGGTGTTGTTTTTGTTTTTGTTGCTAAAAAGTGAGGTAAAGTCAGATTGGTAGAGAAGATGGATTCATGTATGCTTACCAATGGTCCAAATGTTACTCTTTTCAGAGTTGTGTTGTTGAAAACAATTTCTCTCACTTTGTCAATACATGGGCCATGCTGTGTTGATATTAATGAATCTGCCAAGAAAAGCATTTAATTAATGACTTCCGAGAATAAATTCTGTCAAATTGAATTTCCTAGCCAAAAATAATGCTTAGGCCAGCATGGTGGGTCAGTCATCAAATACTGTAGTAAGTTAGATGCATGTTGAAAAAGCCTTCGTTTGGGACCTAGAAATGGTGCTTAGGTCAGCGATTTGTTTCTTTCAATCTCTGGACAAGCTTCAAGGTATCTAACAGCTCTGCCATTTGTGTAGGGAAAGAAAAGAGTAGTCTGCAATGAAAAGAGGAGTCTGAAAAGAGTGGTCTGCTATGACCAACAGGTTGTAACATCAAGAACACTTGATAAAGATCTGGAGGAAAACTGTAGGAATTAATTCGCTGTTAGCTACTAATCAGCAAGAATTCTTCTTGCAGATTTACTGTAGTTAATAAAATACTAAATAAATAAAATAGGTATTCAGTCAGCAAAAATTTATCTTTAGTGTTAAAAATAATCCCAAAATATAACACCCACATGATATCACACAAGAACTATACAAAAGAAAAAAAGATAAAATTTTTGAAAAACACTGCTCAATTTTATCTGATTGCTGAAACTTCAATCCAAGGGATCTGGGAATTTGAACTTCTTTAAGATTGGGGTTCTACAATCCAACCACTCCTGTTTCCAATAATACAGTCAGGTAGCTTCTTTTCCAGAAGGTGCAGGGCTCAGAGCACTCTTGAAATTCAAGGGATGCTCTTTCAGAATGTAAAATATGCTTAACATTTTCTTCTGTCATTTATCTTTAGTTCAAAGACTTCTTCGAAGCCTATAGTAAATTGGATAAAAAGGTGCTAACTTCTCCAAAGCAGCACTCATCTTTTGTAAAGTAAAACCACCTTTGATTAAGGTGACAGACTCTGCAATGGATAGATATTACAAATAGAATAATATATAGAATCTAATAGATAGCATATTGTGCAGATAAAATGGCAATGGGCATTTTTTTTGTCCACACACAGAAATATAAATAATGCTTCCGTTATGTTGTATCTCCTCTTAGCACCCACAGATACGACAGTTCTGCTGAGAGATTCTTTAAATATGAAATTAAAACTGAGCTCATATTAAGAATATATATTGAAACTATACTTTTTAAATACAAATCATAGTGTACAGACAAACTCATATTAATTCACTATGTTCCTTATTAACAGTATTCTCTAATTCTTGAAACCCTCCACATTCATATTAATTCATCTGAGGCAATTATCCATAAATCACAATGAACTTAGAAAAATTACACAGCCAAGGAAGTGATCATCAAATTAAACTTGTCTGAATTCCATTTCTTAGAAGTAGATACATGTATGGATCTGTCACAGAAGTAGTAACAAAATTTCATACAATAAAAATTATTTCAGCTTGTCAGAAATTAGAAATGAAGTACAGAGAGTATCACCACAGAAAATCCTTTAAAATGAATGCACTTTCAAATGCAGCTTATTCTTAGTATTTGTCCACTGTAGAGATTTAAGTGGCATCAGGCTGCCTACCCAGAAGCTAACCGTGATTAGTTCCTTTAATATACCTCATCTTGCTGTAAATCATTTGAGTTAGTGTTTGTTTTTTTCTTGAAAGCCAGGAAGTATGTTAATTAACGGCAAAGTCAGGTATGGTCCTGCTGTTGAGTTGAAGAATGGCTCATCTGGTGATTCCATACATCCCTTTTAGCCTGTCCAAAGAGTGAAGAGAGAGAGAGATTTGGGCATGCAACTAATGAACCCAAAATTCAGTGTTAAACCTCATTCGGTGTTTAAAATGGTGAGTTGGATTTTGCTATAAATTTTTTTGCTTTCCATAAACGTCTTTAGCTTTTACGCAGCTCAGTCTGCCAAGCGCCGCTGTAGTGCTGCAGGGGCAGGTGCCTGTTGTGCTAGAGGAAGCCCTTATTCAGCCTGCTGGTAATCATATGACTCCGAGTGTGCTCTTCAACACATGCTTTTATTTTCACATCTCATCTAACCCGGAGAGCAGATTACTGGAGAATTTCAGAGAAGATCTATATACTGCACTTCCAGACATTCATTAGGGCAGATATCTTTTCTCTTTTTTCACCTTTTATTTTTAAGCTGTACTTCGTTGTCTTTATAGGTTTCCATTATATCGGCAAATAGCTTCTGAGTCTGATTAAAATACCTTGTCTGTGATTCAGTATTAAATCTAACTCAACAGCCATTTGCTGCTATGTTAATCAATAAAAATATTAAGTTGTTTTAATAAGTACATAAAAGTACTACAGTAAATATGCAAATTATTCTGCTGACTTTGTACCTTAATGCATTATTGTGCCTAGAAAATATATCAGTTAGTAGTGGACTTAACCTAATGAAATATTCATTGGTAAATTTGTTTGTTACTAGTATCTACAATTAGTGCATACAGAAGCTAATTATAGGAACAATGGGATCAGTATTATTGAGTATTACCTCTCAAAAACATGGATAAAAGCTAAGGTTGATTTATAGGTAAGGTTATAGGTTATAGGTAAGAAAACTCTAGTCACTTTTTGCTAGTTGCCAGATGAGGTTAAAATTGACAGGGTTTTTTTCTGTGTTTTCCCTTTGCAATTGTATTTACTGAATTCCAGTTATTTTAGATAAGGTGTAAGATTGTCTTTCAGAAGTGTTCTCCAAATCTTCTGAAACTGGTAGAACATTGATGCTACCAGAATGAATACTTCAATCTTCTTGTGTGCCTTTTCCCATTTTCTTCTGAATGCTGAAAAAATGACTGTATTTTGAAGCACATTAAACGTGTAAATTTGAGTACTTTGAGGCTAGTGTTTCTTTTATTGCAATATATCCCATTTTCATCTCCATAAAATTTAGTGCTTACATGTACCATATAATTAAATTCAGGAAGAGCAGAGAATTTGATCTGTGCATTTATTAACTTTTGACGGCCTCTCTGTTTAATTGCTTTGTAAGGTTTACCAGAGTAAAATGCATCCAGGATGCATTTGTTAGTGGAAGAAATGTGGAAATGTTGACACACGGAAAACTGTAAAATTAAAAGACCAGATCATCTACATGCACCCTATTTCCAGACAAGAACCTGCTTCCTGGTTGTGTGAGGGGACCCAACACTGACTGATCTCTTATGCTGTTCATACATTGCTCATCATTATACTGGAGTAGAGAGCTGTGAGCTTTAATTTTTGTATGCAGTTGTGCCTAATGCGAGTGAAAAATACAGAGTGTTGCACTTACACCCAGGTGAACTTAAGAATTTCTGGAATTTTTAAAATATATTTGGATGATTTGATGACTTAGGAAACATTCCTGCATTACAGACATGTGGTGGTAAGCTTCTTGCCCAGCAGACTTCCTAAGCATGCAGAACTTTCCTGATATTTGCCAGTTACGTTTTGAGAGGGCTAAAAAGTTATTCAAAAACATTTCTTCCTAAATGTTTAAAGGATACCAAGTCATGAAGAACTTCCAGAACAGCATCCTCTCACTGTTCTTGGCTTGGGAGGCATTGCTTGGGAGACATGGCTTAGGAGGCAGTTATAAACACTTAGCAGTTCTGAGTAAACAGAACAACGACAGTCTAATTCCCTTTCCTTGGGTGCGCGTTTATACAAACCCTCATGCACATGCAGCCTCACTCACACGTACAGAGGTTGTGACCATATAGCAGAAAGAAATCTGCGAGTGCCAAAGAACTAGAGTTGGTATGGGAAGTATTTGAGGAATGGCAAATTAATGTGCTCTTCTCTTTTAAAACTCTATTCTGTGCTCGGATTTGAATGATGAAGTGTTGTAATCATACTTGCACAGATATGCAAAGCAGTGAAAGTTCAGATCTTAGAATCTGCTCATAATAATCTTCTCCTGATGATGTCTGTTAAGAATACCTTTTGCATATGGATGCAGTTACAATCATACAAGCTTTCATACCTCCAGATAATACAGTATGAAACACTTAGGGTTAGATGTGTAGGATGTTAACATTTATAGATGTGAAATTAAGTACAGTAGAAATGTTAAAGAGGATAAGGTATGTTAATTCGCAAAAGCAAGAAGGCATTCTGTTCCTGTGGCACTAAATAAAAAGGGTTAGTTTTCCTTTTCATTTCCTGAATTTAATATATAAATATATAATATGTAATTTAAAGTTTCTTTTTTATTTATATTGAGAAACCTTTCTAATTTAGTTTCTAAATAAACTACTTTTCAGCACTTTACATTCAAATATCTTGCATTTATTATTTGTTAATCTACTGAATTGTTTTTTAAAAAATGGAAGGTAAATGAAGGGAACAATATTCCTCTAGTGACAAGGAAACATTTTTCAAGAAGACCGACAGCACTGATTCAAAAATAAAAGATTATTTTCTATTGTTTATTTCACAGTGATAAGAAACTAGTGAATAACCTGCAATTATTCCAGATTCCAGACAGCTAGGACCCTTTTCTAAGGTGTGGAGTGTCTGAAACTGAAGCCACTGCCTTTTTTTTTCTTTTTTTTTCCCCTTTCTTCTTTTTTTTTTTTTTTTTTTTTCTGGCCAGCTACTGTTTTTTGATTCAGGGCATGTTTGGAAAAACCACAATTCTAGCTTTTAAAGCTTTTCTTTTGATCTTTCCTAAAACACATCACTATTATTATGTGGAGAAAGAAGGCTTCTTTTTATCAGACCTTTTCCTTTCTGTTGTTCTCATGGCCAAGCTTTGCCTTTAATCTTCTATGTAATGTTAGAAATGGGTTCCTGTACATTATTCAGTTGCATCTGTGATCAGATCTTACAGCAGATCTTACTCTGTACTTCCCATAGAGTCAGAAGTGGAAGAACCCTCACTCTACTTGGCTGCTGAGATTTTGGCAAAGCAGTGGCGCTGGAAGGCTGTTTCAAAATTTGTATGTGAAACAGGAAAGTGGTAATATTGTTAATAAGAATAACTTCAAAATAAATGTTAAAAAACAAAACCAAAGAATTATGTAATATTATCAAATGTGAAAAAACTTTGCAAGAGTTACATTCTATTGAATATCATACAGCACCTTAAAGTCTTTTCTATCTTCTTTTTCATTAACTTGTTATTTTTGCTTTCCAGACTGATAGGTACTTACTATAAGTTATTTTCTTCAAGTCACACTGATTTATTTTGCTTTGTCCATTAAGCTTATGAATAAAGTCTATCATAGTCTGCTTTCTTAACAATTTTTATACAGTTCTGGAATTAATTTTCAGTTATACTCTTGGGGTGGCTTTTATCTTCTCAATACTTGGCAGTATTTCCCTTAAAATTTTATAAGCCTCACTAAAATATTTTATCATTCCATCCTAATAGTGATGTCTCCAAGGATGGCAACACCACAACCCCTACGGGTATGCAGTGGTGGAAAAAAACAGTAAAGATAACTACACCTAATAAATTTCTACATAGACATTTGCTAATGATCAAACACATTTCAGAGTTTATGCCTACTTGTGCACATGCTCATTACTCCTCAGAGGGGACTTTGCGTGTTGTCCCCAAGCTTACAGAGAGGGACATGAGACAGCTCAGGCTGAGGGTGAAAGAGATATGTAGAAAAAAATATATGTCTTTTGTATGTTAATGGTCTTTTTTTCTTATTTTCCAGCATGTAATCAACCACATACTTTAATTCTGGTAGTGGTATCTTGTTAGGCTGTCTCCTGGTACTATTCTTGCTTCTTACAGTATTATTATCTCCATGTTTTAAGTGCATGTGCATGCTCACAGGCATACAAAAATAAGACTTCTACAAAATTTTATGGCTCTACTATCTATCATACAGTATAATATAGTTTTTTCCATATAGAGATGGTTGGCTTTCCGTAAGAATATGAAGATTGGTAGGTTTTATACCTTTGCTTCTTACCTTTCATTTTTACTTTGACTTCTTTTTAAAAGTATTTCGTTATGTACTAAACCTTTTAGCTATTTGTGATCCTGAGGACAACACTTGCTAAGCCCTTTGAGATGCCTTGGTAGATGCTTAGTCTTTAGAAGTGAAAATTGTTATTACTGTTGTCATGTTACTGAGGTACTGCTTATTTATGCTCATTATAATGTCACACACACAACTCTATTGTTAAGGTTGTGTTAGACTTTCTATTATAAATGCTATTTTTAATCTTAAAGCTGTCTATGAATGTATCTTTCAGTGCAAAAACACAACATGTCATTTCTCGCCTTAAGAACAAATTCTGGAAAAGTAGAGGAGAAAAAAACTCCAGTTTGTTGAGAGACAAACAAGTTTAATTGGGGAAAATTCTATTTGTATTTACAATATCTTTCCATTGTCTGATATAAACAATACATAATGATGCTAAGTAGAAATGTATGATAGTAAAACTTTCATTCTGCTCTCAAGGATTTTGCATATACTACAAGAAATACAGCGAAAACAACTTTGATTTCAGTTATTTCTCAAGTGTTAGTGATTTTCTTTGAGGAAAACAGGTATATAATGTACAGCAAGACATTATCTGTAAGTATTTAATTATGTCACTTCACATAGCTCTTAAGTAGTAATTTTTTGGATGGATAAATTCAAAATGGGTAAGAAGGAGCTGTATGTTTTGCCATAATTTGAGCCTGTGGACAAAGTTTTCTTTTCAGAATATGAAGCAAAATTTTGAGAATGCAATTCATTCCTAAAATAATTAAGAACAGTGATGTTTTGAAATACATATAGATGTTTTTTAAGAACCACCTTTTCTGAAAACAGTTGTTTTTCATGTCCCTTCCAAAATTGCAAAAATATGTATGTATTAGATACAGAAAAAAAGTCATAGGCTAGGAAAACTATCATAGAAAATGCATATGACAGAATTTGCACAATAATTTTAATGAATAAATTAGATTTTTATTGTCCAAAGTTGAAATCATTAGAAAATTATAACTACCACGTACAGTAGAACTATCACCTCAATTTAATATTTCTGAATTTGAAACTGAATAGAGAATGAAAATATTTTAATGTTGAGATGAGGCTGAGCTTGAAATTATTCAGATTTATATATCCCAGAAGAATATGCAGTATTACTCTTATTTATGGTGTGCTTAAGAAATTTAATGTTGTGTAAGGATATGCCATCTTGTATTCAAGGTTTGTAAAGAGACCAAACATGAACCGAATTATTATCTTCAAAATATGTATTATTTGACTTTTGAATGCCTGTTTAGTGGTTTGTTGTAACTGTAATGATACTTTTTAATTTCTATATTAAACAAAAAGTTGTTTGCAAAAAAGTAACCGATAACGCGATAATACAAATAAGCCTTCAAAGGACAGGTAAATACTAAAGCACTTACCTAAATAAGCTAAGATTAACTTTACACACTTCTTATGTCTGCTTAGAAGGCTGAGACTGTGTAGTACTTTTAATTCAGAGTTGAATGGGGGACCATTCACTTACATATGATATATTTTATTTTAGATATTGAAACTAAAGCTGGATTTTAAATAACTTCTATAGATAAATATTAATCATTCCATTAAATGCATTCTGACCTTGCACTTTACTGCAAATTCCACTTATAAAAAGGCTACATTGTAACACTGCAAAAGATAACGTATTAGAATATTTTATTCCTTGCAGAATTAGGTTTATATTCTGGTATAAGGATATCTGATTTTGACTGTATAATAATTCTGTCTTCATAGCCCTGCATATTAGGCAATATACTGTAAAAGACCTGACTTTATTCTCTCTTAACCGTCACAGAGCTGATGAAAACTTCAAAAAGTTCTCTAATAGATCTTTGGCCCAGTGGCATGCTAAGCTGCACTTAATGTCATTCCTGACAGATGCTTGACCATCGTGTCCTAAAGAGCTCCCTTTATTACAAGACAACCTCCCAAAGGACTCTGTGTCATCGATTCCAGTTGTACTCTGATCTGCTTGGTGCTTGCTTTGAAAATGTGAATTTATACAGTAGCTACCTTTAGCATTTATTATTGCAGCATTTCTATTATGTTAATTTATGATTGAGATAATTTACATGAATATGTGCAATTTCCTCATATAAAAGGGGGGGGGAAATTGCAAGTGCTTGTGTTATTTAATAGTACATTTATATAGCTCACGGTTTTGTTAAATCACAGACTCAGAGAATCACAGAATGGTTGAGGCTTTGACCTCCAGAGAAGGAGACTCCACAACCTCTCTGGGCAGCCTGGTCCAGTGCTCTGTCACCCTCACAGTAAAGAAGTTCCTCCTTATATGGAGATGGAACTTCCTTTATACCAATTACACCTTCTTCTGTCCACCACCAAGAAGATTTTGGCCCCATCTACTTTACATTCTCCCTCAGGTATTTGTACATATTGATTTGTACATATTGATATTGATAAGATCTCCTCTCAATCTTCTCTTCTCCAGGCTAAACAGGCCCGGCTCGCTTAGTCTTTCCTCATACTATAGATGTTCCAGTCCCTTAATCATCTTCGTTGCTCCCCTCTAGAAGGTCCACGTTCCTCTTGCACTGGGAAGCTGAGGAGAGGATCCCCTCCCTCGACCTGCTGGCAAGACTTCTAATGGAGACCAGGATCCCATTGGCCTTCCTGGCCATGAGAGCACATTGCTGCCTCATAGTTAACTTGTTGTCAACCGGCACAGCTAAATCCCTTTCTGCGGAGCTGCTTTCCAGCAGGTCAACCCCTAATCTGTACTGGTGCTTGGGGTTCCCTCCCCAGGTGCAGGACCCTACACTTGCCTTTGTTGAACCTCATGAGGTTCCTCTCTGCTCAACTCTCCAGCCTGTCCAGGTCTCTCTGGACCCTCTTCAATAGGTAGCATGGAGATAAAACATTGTTTTACATAAGAAGCATCAAGGTTTGCCATAGAGAATTTTGTAATATACTACAGAAGAACTCTGTAGCCATAATAATTTAGCTCCCATTTTCTACACATTTCAAGGTTCTATGTTTTCAAAAAATTAACTTGATGGGATTTTGCTCACATTTCAAACTTGTGAATTCTTTTAACCACTTCCGGTGCTTTTGGGGGATGGTTAGTGGGAAGAGGGACGACTATATCTACTAAATTATACTGTTATACTTGTTGAGTGTTGAGGATAATTTTGAGAAACTGTTTTAGACAACGAAATGAGACATTCTAACAGTAGAGATGAGAAAGGGAAACAAAACCTGTGGGTGGGCTAATTAGTTTCTTCTTTATAATCAAATCTGTGTCTTGATTATGTTATGTGGAATACTGCTAGCGAAGAATTGCTGTCTTATAGTCACTATTGCTTTCAAATGATGTAATCTTGTATCTTTTGATTTGAGATTTCTAATATTTAAAGTATGTTGAACTCTACTTTACTAAGAGAAAATGTCGCAAACTTTATCAGATCAGAGAAATACCCTTCAGCTTCATATCATCAGCTCAGTGAAGCTGACTCATCAATTCTACTAGCAGCTCTTCCTTTTGGATTTCACCGAGTAATCACAGTTCAGTCGATCACTCTGATAACACACCGTATGGGCTTATAGTGATGATAGTATAAGTAATCTGGTTAGGTGAAAGGGAACGCAAGGTTTTTTGCAGATAGGAATAGTTCATCTGTAAAGAAGGTGATAAATCTGTTTTAGAGAAAAAAGGACGAATCTAAGAGGTACAGAATCCTCATCTTCTGATTATTACTTGGGATGGAGTGAGATTACATTTAGGGTAATGAAAAGTGGAAGAACCCAAATTGATGGTGGAAATATGCTGCCTGGAAAGGGCAGCAGTAGTGGGGATAATAGTGTGGGACAGATTGCACTGTAGTTTTTAGCCAATAATTCATATTCTCTAGTGATGGTTTATCATCATGACTCAAGTCTGAGTTATGAGAAAATTTAAGGGTAAAGATAGAAAAAAGGAGAGTGGAAATTATTAGATTAGTTGGTACACGTGTACCACGAGAAGGCAAGGATAAGGGCTGCCTTCCTTTATGGAGTTGCAATAATTCTTCATGTGTCTTGCATGTTAGGTAACCACATCCAGTTGTTAGTAAGAGTTAGTTTTAGGACGGGGAGATAAGGGAGTGTCCTGGTTACTGCATTTTATTTGTGTTCTTTGGCACTGTCACATTTTTAATACAAATAATCAACCATTTTTAAAAGGCTATCTTACATGCATTTCATTTTCAGACAATGACTGTATCAAAGTGCATTTTTTCTTTCAAATCAATGTTGAACAGAAAGAAAGAAAATTTTTATGTATAAATTCCGAATACTAAGATACCAAGATTATTTTAGTGCCAGCTTTGCAGAAGTAATACTAAGGAAAAATAAAGAGGTTTGAGAATAAGCTATAGAGATCAAGCTTACTCAACAGCAGTGCAATGCGTAATTGAATTGAAGGATGAGAATATATTGCTTATTTCACTTGACAAAGTTTGATGCGATAGATAACGTTCTATGAAATCTTATATCTAAGAAATTAATCAGATCTTATTGTGTCTTCGGCTGTAAATACATAGTAGATCTTTTATATCCTAAAGGTATTTAATTTCCTGTGTTATGTAAATCCCTCTGATTTACTATTAAGCAGTCACCGATAATCACTGATTTGGATTTAAAGGGAATTTTAAAATACAATATGCATTTGCTCAAAGCAGAGAGCTGAGTCATATGCAAAATAATTCCTTCATTTTGATTACATTTATTATTAAATGCAGAGAGGGAATATCAGTGAATTAATTAGTATGCAATATCTGGACATCAAGCAGAGCATATTTGCTTCTTTTCAAAGGGATGTCAGCGGACAAAACATGTATGTTTACACCAATATTGGGAATTTTATTCTTAATGTAATTACTCTCACAATAGTTTTTCTATTTTTTCATAAAGCTGCAATATTTTTATGATTTCAGGGAGTTTTCTCTTTTTTATGCATACTTTAAAATATAAAGAAAAATACCCGTACAAAAGCGATGAAATTTGACGGTTCATGTCTAATATTTTCAGAGGAGTTGAGTCCAGTAGCTTTGGTCCTAATAAAGAAAAAGAGCAGATTATTAGTTATTGACATGATTTTCACCTTGTATCTGATTAGTTAAGGAAAAGTATGTGAAAAATGAATGTTGGGGAGATGTGTTGTTAAGTCAAAAGTGCATGTGTGTGTTAAGACAAATCATCGAGTCTGGAATTCTGGTTCCTATTTCTACAGAGCAGGAAAGATTAAAAGGCTTAATTTGCTCAAACATTTGAGCGAATTTTTTTCTATGATATTTTATCTAGGATTCAAGTTAGACTTAAAAACTAAAACCAGTTCTGCCTAGAATTACCTGGAGAAAACAAGTGTCAGATAAGTGTGTAGAGAAAAAGTTAAGAACAAGAGAACTGCAAATATAATGACTGTGTCAGAAAATTGAAATGCAAAAATGTGTTTCCTGTGTTAATATTCCATTTTCTCTATTTTCAAAGGTTTTGCGCAGCAAACTGAGGAAACAGTGAATGTGTGAGAATCCATGGTGCTGGATTTTTACGCAACTGCAAGGTTTGAAAGAGTAGGTAATAAATAAATAAATAAATGTATTAGTAATATGTCTTCTGCTGCTGAATCTCTGGATGGTTTTATTTACCATCAAGGGCTAGAAAATGCTGCAAAAAGAACTGATGACTTGTCTCCATTAAACATGATAGCAGGAGCAGTGGAGATTTAAGCAGGTATGGAAAATGGAATAAACGACTGAACTTTGATTAATTCTGACACAAAAAAGTATAAGGCACAATCTAAAAGTAGGAGTGTTAGTAAACTAACAGAGCATGAAAGATTGATTTTGATTTACTGAGATACAGGTCATAACCACCAAAATGAGAATGCCCCATCCTTTTTTCAGAAATATGCCACGCAAGCTTAGAAAGACATATTTTTAGCAGCCAGCAGGCATGAGTACAAATGCTTTTTGATTAACATTGGCTGCCCAGTCTGCCACGCTGGCTCAAGAGTGGCAACAGGTGCACCAGGATTCAATCAGCTGTGTACCTAATTCCCTAGGCCACGAGCCAATTCCCGAGACAAAAAAAAATAGACTGTGTGTTATATTCCATTTTAAATGTGAGAGAATGTGGAATAAGCACCTGGCAGGGTCTGTAGGATAAATTAAGGGGGTGTGTAACGGAAAGTTTGAGAGTGGTGACAGATGAGGAGGAAGATCCAAAAAAAAAAAAAAAAAAGAAGGAATGACTAGGAATTTATACCCTTGTCAAGAACATAGAGTCAATGATCAACTGGACATTGGAAAGATGCAGGCTAGCTGCATAGTTCATCAGTTTCCACTGCTTAAAGCATGGTGATTGACTTAGCATAGCCAAAATCACAGGCTCTATCATCTATATGATCACTGGGGGGAAGAGGCAGGGAGCTTCCTCTGGCTCTGAAAATTGTTCAGTCTAATTCCTTTTTTATGTAGTTTATATTAGACATAAGTCATCTCATGTTTATTTTCTGGCAACTACAGTTTTAAAGAACCAGACATATGGCTGGATGAGTGAAAATGCAAAACATTAGGACTGCTTGTCTTCCATTACCTTACGCAGAACACATTGGAGAACACCACATCTGTTAGTACGGCCTTTGCCTTCTCTTATGCTAGGCAAAACTAATGATTTTAATTACTTTCTAAAAATCAGTTGTCAACAACTCAAATGCAGACAAAGTTGAACTTTTTAAGTGAATGTGAGTAGTCACTGTTAATGCGTATCATGAAAGAATTTGCATAAAAAATACCTGAACTCTAAATGCAAAGTAATTTATAATTGGTATGTATTTCTTGTTCTACTGATTAATTATGTATCTGAATGGCGATGTCTGGATTACATTTTACCCAGTATTTTCAAAATTTTCTATCATAAGACCTGTTAGTAAATAAATGGTTGTGAAAAAAAAAAATGTCCAAAATAATTCATATATTCTGAAAAAGTAATTACCTTACAGTGAAAAGAGATTGTCCTTATAGTGAAGTACAGTAAATTAAATGATCCATTGGTATCTAAGTTTAACTCTTGAGCAAGAATAAATATTACATTTATATTCCACTGAACAATCATGGAAAAATATGAAGAACACATCTGGAAGAACACTTGCTTTTAACTCTGTATTTTCACTTCCATCTTTTTTTTAATTATTTTTTGTCAGTTATGGTGTGGAATTCATAACATACATCCCTTTTATCTAAGACATACAGGCAATAGGCAATGTATTTTTATAAGTTTTTTTTATTTGAAAAAATTCACTTTTCACAAAATTAGAGGATACAGGTGCACAACATACTGAAATGAAAGAACAAGAGACTTCCTGTGCTGCTTTCAAATTATTCTCACATAACATAGATACAGACCTCATGCCAACGTTAACAACCAGGACAAGCTTTGCCCCTGCTTTGACACGATAGCCAGTGATGTTTACTCCTGGCCAGAAGTTTCTGTCTGTGAACACTGGCCTGCTCTTGTTAAGCCCTGTGAGCCCTCCCAGCATTCCAGCTCGTCATGATCATCAGGATAAATGGCAAGCTGGATCTTCAGAAAATTCAAAAGCACCAATTCCTGTACTAAACCAGCATTCATTTTTTTTTCCCCAGCAATTCAGTCATTGTCACCAGGAGCCAAATACAGCTGTAGATAAGTACGTAAAGAACCAGAAAGAGAGGAAGAACTGTCCTTTATGCCTACAGAATAATGCCTTTCAGAGCATTAAATGATTAGTCTTGTAGTATTCACTATACATAACACCATGTCATCTTACCGTAAAAGCTTTCACTGAAAAGACCTCATCCACTTCTTCCGCCAAATGTGTTGTCCAGCAACAGGAATGACCAACTGCATGGGCAGTTGTTTTTCTCCGTCATGATCAGACGTCACCGTTTAGACGTCTCACACTTGACACATTAAAATTTAAAACTGAGAATTAGAAATATGTAAGAATTCTTGGAAACTTAAAAGCAAATTATTTGGATTACCATCAATAATCAACTGTAATTAATACTAAAATTGTTGATTTTTATAATGTTCATTGTAGAATCAAGATCTTGGGATGATGACTATGGAAAATAATCTTCATCCCAAGCTGACTATCCGAATGATTAAAGAAGATGTAGCTGAGGTAATAGCTGAGCTAACTTGTCTTTTTTTCTTTTTTTTTTGCCTTTTTTGTTTAAAATGAGTATGATTTTTGTCAATATCTCATAAATATAGGACTTTTAAGGTTAGCTTCAGAAAATTAGACTATTTTAAGATACATGGAGCTGAATACTCTCCACCCTCAAATTATATATGGTCTAGAGGAGACTGTTTAACTTGCATACACCTGTTTAATTCTAAGTGTGTGATATCCAATTTACAATTATTTGTTTTAGTGACATTCATGTCTTCACATTTTCAAAGCTAGTTATACATCAACAATGTGTTAGACAACCAATTTATCAATATTTATCCATTATCCAAATCGCAGGCTACCTGTCATAATTAATTATTGAAGTAATAAATAGTCTTATTAATGAAAACTGATGACAGGAACAGAATGATTTCCTTGATAAAGACTGATGACAGATTTTGGTATCTGACACAACACTCAGAACACTGTGCAGATTGAATCCAAGGCCTCCTGCACGGATAATAAATGGTTATTTCAGAGAATGAAATGATTGATACATTTGCTTTCTGTGGAAAAAGCACCTGGGAAAAGATTCTAGTCCCTGAGTTATTTAAACAGACTATGGTGAAATTTTCTTTCCTTGTGACAAATTTAACTTTCCCAGGAAGTGACAGCCTTTGGCAGAGGGAGAGGAATTGATGCCTGCTTGGGGTCTTTGCCTTACAGATTCTCTTAAAACTTATATTCATTTGAAAATCTCTTGGCATTCTCCCTTTGCGTACTTCCTTGGCAGTACACGAAGGATTGGCTGCAGCGCAGCACAAGGCTGATGGGACGGCCCCGCCATGTGACAGGGCCTGTCTCCTTCGCAGACAAATGAAGTCTGGCAGGCACTTTGGAAGGACGGCCACTGTTTTTATTGCTGCATGGTTAAACTGGCCTCTGGTTCAAGCTCATGGTATTTTTTTCACTGGTCTGATCCTACCTTCTGTGACAAAACAACCCCAGAGACCAGGCGTCTTCTGACAACTTGGAAATAGCTGGGCTAGAAAAAAAAGTCAGAGGTTTTCACACAGAATAATGATAAAAAGCTGTTGTGTATATCAGTTTATGTTTTATTCAAAATCACTATTACTGCAAATTTAGATCCAACTCTTATAACTGAAATGTTATCTAAAAAGTATTGGCTCTATAAGATGTATGCATTCAGTTTACTTAACGTAAGGAAAACGTTTCCTTTGGTAGGTCAGTTTTCCCCATCTAACAGAACTTAATGCAGGACTTCATATATAAAATGATATTGATATATATAACTGAAATTGGAAAATGAAAATCATAAAATGCTATATTTTAATTGTTACACTGTTACTAAATGAAAAAAAAAGTAAAGATACATTACTGATTTCTTATGATAGATAAAGCTTTTTAAAAAATTTGTCTGCTATATAGCTGTAATATTAAACTAGCAGGCATTTTAGAGCTACAAACTATTGAAAATGTGCATTTCATTAACTCCATGGCTGAGACATCCTTGTTTTCTTCCACTTCAGAACCTTTCAACTAAAACTAGATATGGTATATCCTTATAACATATATTTTAGCCACTTCCTTTTGATAAAAGCTGCCTTACAGTATTGTGCTGTGAGCTAAGAGTTGTACAAATGAATATAAAAGTTCCTATCTATCCATTGAAATATTTTACTTTAAAGTACAGACAGTATTCTTGAAAAGAATAGAATATCTATATCATTTTGTGTTAATTATTCCATTTATAACTTATTTAAGATGGTCTATAAAATTAGTTTTTAATAACAGCAGAGTCGTGGTATGGATATTTAAGATTTAAGGTTTTAGCTCCAGTAAATTCTGTAGGATCTTCCCAAAAAGATAACAAAAATATTTATTTTTACTTCAAAATAAGGAACAGAAAAGAAAGAGAAACAGTATATGTAATATGAATACTGAAGTATTACTGCCTGCTGCAGAAAACAAGCTAAAGAAGCTTATGAGAAGCTATTAACATCTGCTCCCTGTGCTAAAATAAGCTCTAAAGTCTGAACATCTAGAAGAATTCTATTTAATAGGAAACCTTATGCAACTTGATTATTACTTAGCAGGTGAGAGGAAAATCAGGAAATTGCTGGAACTCATTTTTATGTATACAATTAATAATAGCATAAGTTTAAAAAGTGACTTAGATGGCAATAAAGAGATTATGAATGAAGTGCTGATTAGGCATGTAACAGGTGACCTTATGCAAGGTTGTCCAGGTTAACTTAAATGATGAAAGATAAGTTTGTTTTGAGTCAGCTAACTGTATCATGAATACAGAAGAGCTAAATGCCCTGGTTCTGGGCCCTTTTAGATAGCTCTTCATGTAAATTTTGTTTATGTAGTTTCAACATGCACTCAGATGAAACATCCTATTTTCATGTTTTTAAAGTAAATTATCCTGAATAGAGAAGAGATGATTTGCAATATAATTAGCCTAAAGTGAAATCCAGCTCAGTCATACAAAGGTCAAGATACCCTCTATTTTATCATTTACAAACTTTTTCTCGAATTCATGCCCTTTGAAGTCATGTTTGGTTTTAAAACTGGCACATGCAGCTTCAATCATTAAGTGCCACTGGAACTTGTGATCCATTCTTGATCAACTGTAAGCTAGTAGTGTGGTAAACCACAAACACAGTTTCTGGGATTTTTTTTAAATGATCTTGTTCCATATATCTTGGCAAGGGGCTTTATTCCTTCAGAGAAAGAATAAGCCACAAAGGTGGAATTGGCCTGCAGAAGATAAGTGAACTGACACCCGTCTCTCCAAAACTTGGAATAGGGGAGAGTAGTGTGAGGTGCAGACTTCACACTAGCCTCTCCCAGACCTTACCTCCCTCCACCCCCTGCCTGAAGAAAAGCAGAAAAATTTCAAGCTAACCAGAATTAAAGACAAACATGACAATGGTCACTAAAAATCCCTACCTAATAGGCAGTAGTATAAAAAAACCCTAACAAGAGCAAAAGGGGATGGAAGACAACATCAGAACCAATACAAATGAAAGCATAAATGCCTATCTTCTATTCACAAGACTGAGAACCTCTTATTTGAGGAGTTAGGAACTGAAAGAATTACTGGAAGTTCTTCAACTGAATTCAAGTAGAATCTCCACTGAGATAACAATATCTCTACCAAGTATCTGGATCTTGCTCTGTTAGTTTGTATTTCCGTAAGATTTGCTTAATCTGAATTTAAAGAAGGTTGCCAAAGTCGTCGTCTTTTTGCCTCAGCCTGTGTTTTCAAACCCTTACTTGCTTCCTTCCCTGATTGTCATCTGCACACAAAGTGGCTTCTGGGACCTCTTCCTTCTCTGCTGATGACATAACACTACTTAAAATGCTATGTTTTAATGTAGTGAATACACAAAGAAACTAATTATACTTTTTTAAAAAATGGGTTACATAAAGAAACATACAATATTGTAATATTTGTATACTATAGAATCAGTTTGGATTACTGGAGAGACAACACAATGCATAGGTCTAACTTTCTGGTTATCTTGTGCTTTCTGGGAAGTTACTCCTGCACTGATATAATGTCCTCCAAATATGTGTGTGTGTGTGTGTGTGTTTTAATGCACTGCTATTACTACATTATAGAGATGGAAAAATTAGTGTATATTGCTTAATGCAAAGGGTTAACTGCTCTGTTCGGTTAATACAAAGTAGCTGAAAGAAAACATTAGAATTATTAAACTGTATATATATACTTTTGTATATGTGCATTTAATGAGAGTACTCTGCACATCTGTTTCAGCCGTCACTTTATAAAGCAACATGTTTTATTTGAATGAAAGTTATATTAGACTGCAGATCTCACATGGAATTGCTTATCTGCATGGTCAACAGGATTTGGTTTGACAATTCATTATAATGCATTATACTATATTTATAATTCACTAATAACTGAGAGATTTGGACTTTGTTATTTTATTTCCTAAATCCCCTCTCTGTACTCAATGCCAGTATCCATTAAACATGATTGCTAAGGACAAACTAGTTTCCAAAGTAAATGAAAAAATGTCATAGTCTTATGGAACCAACTATCATGATTCATCCAATGAAAATCTCTTCTAACTGGAAAAATCTTCCATTTAAAGGAGTAAAAAATGTGCAGTAATGTGCAGATATCCTGGGAAGATGAGTCATAAAATGCACTAGAAAAGTCTTAAGTATTTTTAAGTTATCATTTATTAATCGTATTTACTCATTTTGAGAGTAACAAGCACTTCCATGTTCCTAAAATCTCCCTGTCTATACTGCTATGTTGGGAAGTTTTCCTCCTCATCGATGTCCTTTTCCCTGTTCCTGCAATAGTAAAACATAAAGTATGTGGAGCAAAATTGCCAGGTATAGAAGAAAATACCGTAGATGTAATTATTCATCTGTGACTGAACAAAAAATACAGAGTCGGGCCAAAATATATGGGATCTATTTAATCAGGTATTTCCCATGGTCTTGACCTTGGTAACTGCAGTAACTATATACCATATACTATCTTTAAAGGTGGGATAATATGGGGAATGACATTACTATATCACACAAAGCCTGTCTGAAAAACCTATTGGCTATTCTAAAAATGGTACCAGGTAGATAGAAAGGGGTTCAGACATTCTGCTGCATGAACCCTTTCCAAGTCCTCCCCTCCTCCAGTAGGACCCTCTTACTTCCTTTTAGAAGAGAGCAAAAAGGTAAAATGTTCCTTCATTTGCAAAAAAAAAGTTGAAAAAAAAATGTATTATAACAAAGCCCTTATATTAATTTAGGAAAATCATCCTTGTGTTAGTTATATCTAAAATTATGTAGGATGAGAGTTTGAATTAAAGAGCCAGAATTTGAAAATCTGATTCAGATTTTTAGTCTGGTAAAGGTTTAATGCCAAATGTGGTTAACAGAGATTCCTGTGAGTTATTTTCACCTTCAGTTGTATTTGGTTTCACAGAATTCACAGAATTCAATTTTGGTTTCACAGAAGGTCAAGAGTATTTGTGGCAATGCTGGAAACTCTGGATGTTTTAGAAACCTGGGTAAAAATGATTATTCAAATTAAATTTGTTCTGGAATGTTTGCTATTTGGTATTAGTAAATTAGTATGCCATTCAAATAGAAGTTTCAGCAGTCATGAGAGTTCTTAATTCTATATTAGCAGATTTTTTTAAGTATCCTATGGAAATAATCCTCAAAATAAGCAAAAAAAGGGACTAACACTTCATATAAATCCAAATTTTTCAGTATGTTAAAGTGAAAAACAGCCATGAGGAGATTGAAGAGGGATTTGACAGAATTTAAAACATTTCAGGCAACAAATCATTTTGCAAAAGGTGATATAATGAAATATGTAAGAAGCAAAAAGATAACACAATTGGCTTTCCTTAAAAGGTCCCATTAGATGACATATAAAGACTAATGGATAAAATTCCACTGCAGTAGAGACTGTAGAGTAGTTACATGTGAATTTTAGATTGTCAGCAAGCTTTTCCCTGGGTTATACTCTCACAGATTATTTAACTGGAAATAATGCCTCTCATCTGTAGTTAAACATGACAAATGCATTAGCAGAATTTCATCATCTAATGATAGCAGCTTTTATTTAGATCTCTCTCCATTTTGAGACATTCCCCAACAGCTAATCACTTCTCTTTAGGCCAGCTACATTATATTCAAAAATTTGTGCTATGAATACATAACTTACCATTAAGGATGGAAAAGAACTGATCATTTTGAAAGTATTTCAGAAAGTACTTCATATAAAGCAGTAGAGCACTTTCTAATCTGAAATCCCAAAGATCATTTTTACTTTTTCCATAAGATACTTGGTTTCAGTGAGTTTTGTAGCTGAAGAAGTCTTCTCTTAAGAAAAATCTCAGAATTACAGTCTTGCTGATTCTCAGATCTCTGTGTGTTCTCCCTCCTTTCACCCCAAGATTCTTCTATTAGTTTTTAATTAGATTTTTTAAAGATTAAAGGAGTGATTATTTTTGTATACTGTAGTAATTTATTATTTTCTCAAGAAGCTAGCTGTTGTACTTAAAAGTAGGAGGTAGGAGGAAGCTGAGAGTAGAACAAAGAATGTAATCTGAAAGAGATGAATAAAGGAAACGCTGTTAAAACACAGGTGCACTCCAGAGACAGTTTATTTTAATATGTAGGAAAAAAAAAAAAAAAAAGGAATGCTTCTTAAGGCCAATAGTAGAATTAATTTCTGATAGAACACACATTCTAGGATGTGTAACTTCAAATGGACATTCTTGGCCTCTTGCAACAAAAGACTGGATAGTGATCTCATGGCTGCAACACTAGGTAGAATTGCGATGTCAAGAATTATTTTAACTTCATTCTCATCATGTTCTAAAATGTGAGTAGCTTCCTTATTTTCTGATCCTTTGATGCTTGTAACAGTTTCTGGGAATAGAGACTACGTAGAAGTGTATTATATACATCAGAACACAAAATTGGAATGCATAGCAGGTCCTGTGCTAGGTATTTACACAGAACCTTTTTCAGTTGTCCATTTTCACCAAATTGAATGATTCAGCCCAGTGTGCCAGGACAGTCTGGAAGAACGTATTGCATCACATCTGCAGTGCAACAAGGCATTCTGCTGTGGGCAGGTATTTTTTTGCTCTTCTTTATCTCCATGTTCTGCTTCATGAGAAATGTGTAAACTCTTTTATATTTTCTAAAGGATCTCCTCTCTTGTGCCTTATAATCACACTGAATTCCACTGCCAGTGAATTCCAACATCCAAGACAGCATATACAGGATTTGCCCTCCAAAGGGCGCAAATTCTGTTTAACTTATACTATCAAAAGAAAAAATACTTTATTGGCTTAAAACACCAACTCCATTATAAAATTGCACTCCATTGTTATTGTAAAGTAAGGCAGTAAATATGAATCACATACTGGGAAATGGAAGCTGAAGATTTCATTTCAGGAACCTGGGCAACTTCACGATTTATGAATCCACTTTTTTAGCCAGTCTGTGAAGGAGAGGTTAAACCAGAATCTAGTTGCATCGTTTAGTGTGAGTTGGGTGAAAATTTCGTTATTTTATTCAACAAAGAAATAAAGCAACATTTCCTTCCATTATGTCTGGTTTCTGAACTCTCTTCCACTGAGTAGCATTAGCACTGCTTCATGATGAAACAGTGATACTCATGCTGTTTCTAGGTTTTCATTTTCTTGTAATTTGTGTTCAAGGTATTTGACCTGGTTGCTCTGCTGTAATTATTAGTTGCTTTTACTTTTCCAGTGAAAGGCAATTTTACTACCCATTACAGGACGGATTTTTAAACATGATTATTAGCTATTCACCAGTAATTGTTGCAGTAAAGTAAAAAAACTTCCACTATGCTATCTGATGTATTTTCTCTGTAATCTCTGGTATAGATCTCAGCTGTGTTAATTAGTTTAGTTCAGTGGAAGCCAAATTAGCCTGTAATGATTTACATACCTGAAAATCTGGCTTATTCTTTTTCCTTTTTTTTTTTTTTTTTGCCAATCAGTGTTATTACTTGCTATTACTTGCCTTGCCTCATGCTTTCTCTCTCTCTCTCTTTTTTTTTTTTTTTTCTCCTGTTTTTCTCCTGATGACTGCTTTATGTGCCTTAACCACATGGAAATAAATGTTATTTTTAAGGAAATATATAGAGACATTTGATCTAAAACAGCTTTTGTTAGAGAATATCAAATGTTGAAAAATTAAGTCTTTAAAAGTTCAGAGATATAATAATTAAACTTAAAAAAAAAAATCCTTTATTTCTTTATTTTGTCTCCAAACATGAGCTATCTGGAGCCTGTTCTCTTTCAGACCACTTGACATTTGGATCGCTTTTGCATTTTAAGCCACAGTATTATCTGGTCTCATGTACAGTGATGAATGTTCAAAACCTAGTCCAATCTAATCTCAAGTATTTCATATTAGGAAAAAAAGACTGTGAAACACACACTGAATGCCACTTGCGAGGTTTGATTTACTTCACTTGCAGAGCATCATAAAGGAAATATCTTTCAAAGGCAAGAAGACAATCCAGTTACTCAGAGTAGAATTTGGATGCTTTAAGCCTGGCATTATCCATTACTACATACTTCCAAATTCTAAAGTAAAAGGTCTGTTAATATCCTCATTAACTGTACAACACTAAGGCACCTCTGGAGCATCAGCTCTCAAAATTTGATGAACAGCCTCTTCCAGGTTTTGCTCCCTCTGTAGCATCTTATATTCTTGCCCTTCAGTTTGTTCCAAAGTCTTAGAAACCAATTTCTGAAACTTTCCCTGCATTCCTGTCCTTTCCATGACTGAAGATTTCTACTGAGTGCTACAGTAAGGCTAATCCTTCAAGACACAGCCTTTACAAACAAGTTTCAGCAGGGCCAGCCCTAGCCCCATTTAACCAGTTTGTAGCCTCAAACCCAAGTTCGGGCGTTGCTGAAGCTTCTTCCTCTCCAGCCAACCCACTGGAACTCCACAGAGTCACCTGAACTGTAGGTGACTCCAGGGTGTTCTATCTAAGATACAGTGATATTTCAAGTGCGGAATACTAGACCAAAGTGTCCATGAAGTTTGTGCAAGCTAATTATATGCAGATCAAATAATTTGTTTAAATCTAATTTAAGTATTAGCAATTTAATCAAATACTTACCATTAGTCCAGTTGCAAATATACTAACACTTGTAGTTGAAATAATGCACATTGCTAATTCGCAGCAATAATACTGATTTATACAAACTTTCTATTATCTACCACTTTCTTAGATGCTGTGCTAATACTTTATGTCTCTCTGCTACTAAATTTGATGATGCTGTGTTTTTTTTTAAGAAGGCAAAGGGAGGTTTTGGTGAGTCATCATCAAAATTTCTGATTCTTCTCCAAGAGGAGGATAATGTTGATATTAGGGTGTTTTGTTCTTTTGTAGGAGATAGCTGGGTATTGATAATGCAATAATGATTATAGTCTTTTTCTCTACTGGATTATTCATAGTTTAGTACACTATACATACTTCTCAATCTATTCTTAGAGAAGTACTATAATTACCTATCATTTGGGATGTAAATTTTGCTGATTGAGTTTCCTAAATGAGCGTTTATTAAAACAGCAGTAATTTTCCTCAGAGGATTATTTTCTTATTAATTATTGACCTGATCCCAATTATGCACAAATGTTCTAAAAAGAGAGAAGAATTATCAAAGCTGCATACAAAGAAGACAGATCAGCTGATTTTGCAAATAGTATACATACATCAGATTCCTGGCAATATTTTTTTAAAAAAGCAAGATCTAACAAATAAAGACAAGGTAAAAAAAGCAAGTTTAATGATATACATACAAAGTGGGAATCTATAAATAAGTGTAAAACTTTATATATATATTTTTTTAATTTGTTTTCTTTATCAAGGAGGCTCAACCTCCTCAGTACAGTATCTTCCAACATCATTTGCAATATTCTTTTTTTGCAACAGAAAAATACCATTGTTACTTTTTTCCTCATTTTCTCTCTGAAAAGAAATTCCAACTCACAAACTTTATCAATGCACATGGTGTTTTTTTGTGACAATGTCATTTAGTGTGCTGAGAAGGGCTTGCTAGTAACCACAAATGAGGTTATGGTAGCATCATTACTAATCAAGTTCTAAGGTCAGTGTTTGTTAACACAGAAAGGAAAATAATACTATAGCAAAAAACTTTACTTTCCTATTAAAAATTACAACATTAAGTGGCATGCATAATACTAAAAATGCTCTTAAACTATGAAGACACTATATAGTTTTTAAGTGTTTGCATGTTGAGTTCTAACCACTTACTAAAGACCCATCCAATATTACAGAATGATCAATTAAATATAATTTTACTCATCTTTTATGTGATGGTCTAAATTAACAACAATTTGCTATAATCATGGACTGTAATATTTGCATATTTCAATTAATTTGCGTGTTCATTTGCTGCTGTTGGAAAGTATCTGTTCATAGTTAGGGAAAAGAAAAATCAAAAAAGAACAGCTGATGCTCTTGATTTTGTCACTTCATCCCAGCCTCCACATTCTTTAATACATTTGATTTCAGGTATTTTCATAGATAAAGCATCTTCACCATTTTAATTCTCATAAATGAGACACTCTGCGACTGGTTTTATTGATTAGACTTATTATCCTACTGTGGATAGCCAAATTCATCTCTCAGACTGTACAGCTCACAGATCTAAAATTAAAAGGATAGATAAAATACTGTGTAGGCATCAAATTTATTTGTATTTATTTAATGACATACGTCATGTGATTAGACCATCATTAAAAGAGATGCTAAGAGGCTTTCATGGTAAAGGAATTACCTGAGACAGTGACCTGAAAGGTTCATGGTTCTTGGTTTCATGGTTCTTGGAAAGGCAAAAAGTGAGTAGTGAATAAATAAAATAGAACTGAAGTTTCAGTAATCTCAGAAAATCACTAGGGGATTACTATGTCTAAGGGGAAAAAGTATTCTGGAGGGGTTGGCAGTTACGTAAGGAAGAACTATTAAGACTGCAAGCAAAAAATATTTTCAAATAAGGCATAAGAAGCTTAGCGAAGCGCCAGGTTGGCTAAATTATGATTTCTTTGGTGATTTGGTCATGAAAAATGAAAGTATTATAAATGTAAATTTAAAAAAGAAAAAAAAAAAGGAAAACAGCATTGACATACAAGAGACACATCAAAAGACCAGATACAAACAGCTAACAAGAAACATAAAGAATAACATGGAAGGATTCTGCAAGTACATTAGTAGTAAAAGAAAAATGAATGGAAGAGTTGCTCTGCTTTGCAGTTGAGAAGGAAAGTAAATCATAGCTGCTGCTTTGAGAAGGTCACAGTGTTAATGTCTTTCCTGCATCAGTCTTAAGTATAAAGCTCAGCTATGCTAACTTTAATGCAAATAACACTAGTGGCAAAAGAAAAAGAACATGGGATAGAATAGGGAAATCTAAGAACACAGAGGTTTTTTCTAAAACAAATGGTTACACGTTTGTTAATGTGAAAGAAGTTCACCAGTTTACGCATCACCAGTGGTTATTTTTGAAATAGGAGATGGGTAAAGGTCCAGGCAACAGCAAAATGGCAAACATCCTCCTTGTTTTTAAAGGAGAAGACGTCTAAAAGAAAACAGTCATATTATCTAAGGACAAAGAAAAGAAGGCCTGCTTTATTTTTTCCTATTTAAATTAATCAAATTGTTTTGGTTCTTTGTCTTTTTAGTCTTTTTGTCTGAAATTTTCGAAATGCTTGTTGCTTAAACACACTCCTTACATCAGATTTCCCCTATCAAATTAGAATTTCCTGCAATTAATTGGCTATCAGTGTTGAGAAATAAACACTATATGTACTCCCATCCATTTACAGTCTTTAAGAGCTTCAAGAGTCATTGCTTTGTCCTTGAATCCTATTGCTTTGACTCTACAGTAATAATTAAAGAATAGCTTTTAAAAAATGTATGACTTTACATTATATCTTTATAACAGTATTATACTTAATATTCTGATATCCACTTTGTATTTGAGATCTCCTTGGGCTGTTCTTTTTTAAGTTGGTTAGAGGGCCATGATGACTTCCCCATTGCCCCTTACACACAGGCCAACCTCTGATTACTATTAACAAACACTGCTGATCATGGGCACTTGCAATCTAGATGCAATTACCTCGAGTCATTTATGTTGAGCATGTGTATTGAATATGATTATAGGAAAGACCTTTATATTCTTCACTAGTAACAAAATGGTGTTGGAAAATCAAGCTTCTTTAGGATTTGCTTCAGTATGTTACACCTCAGCTACATATCTCTCTCGCAAGGTATTGATCATTAATAAAATGGATGATAATCCAGACATAAAGCAAGTGTTAGCTGCTCTGTTTATTACCACTCTCCCATCCTCCACTCTATGTCCGTAATGTAACAGGTATGCTGAAATACAATGAGATGTGCCAGTGAATTTCCAGTAAGAACTGAGATAATTTGTGATTTTCATCTTCTTGATTTATTTACAAATTGACAGGCTATAATACAAATAATCACTTCTATATCTCTTCTAGCTTTCTATATCTCTTCTGGCTATGCAATTTAAGCAGAAAACACTTCAATCCACATTAAAACTGTCACCAGAATAAGTACTAAGACTACAATCAAAAAAAATCTTTATGTTGTGAGTAATATTTTGAGCATTTAACAATGTATTTTAATTCTTGAGTTGATTACTTTAGAATACAATATGCTTTTACACCCTTAAGATGACACAAAATCAACTCTCCTCATTCTCCAAACTATCCGGTTTGGAATAGAATCTGATAAACAGGTCTTTCTAAAAAGAAGGCTGAAAAAAATGCAAACCTGAAGAATGAGTTAGTCTACTTTTGCCGTGTTTTACATTTTCTGTTTCTCACTCCAAAAGGAAAACATGCTCTGGTTTGCTCCATAGAAACAACTTCTTATTACTCAGTTAAACTCCAGTTGAATTATACAGTTCAAATTTGTAGCAGTAGTTACTACAGCAGCAGAGGGGACTTTGCTGTAGCTTACTGGTGCACCAGTACGATGCATTTTGTGATGGTTAGCCATGGCGCATCTACTCTGAGTGCCTAAGTACTTGAACGGCTCCCTGAAGTTAACTCTCTACTCAACATCAGTTATCAAATATCAATATTTGAAATTAGCTTGGTCACAATATTTTGTCTGAAGTTTTGTTTTAATAACCTTCAACCTTTAGTAAGGTTGACAGTACAATTACTTCCAGCAAAGAGGTGTGTGGGATTAACTGAAGTATAGAAACAACCAAAGTACTGCTGAAATGGAATATTTACAATACGTCCCTTTATAACATTTCTTTACCCTTGAAGAAAATGTATTTCTAGTGAAATCATTACCAATGTATCGACCCTTACATTCATATTAGGAGGGTCAACAATGTGGCAGTCTTATGCTTTGGTGGGAAAAAAAGGTGCTAGGTCCCCCCTTCCCTGTTGGCCAATATTCCCTGTCTCCAAGCTGAAGTGCCTCTGTATGTTAAAATTAGACATGATTGCTTAGACTGATATCAATATCCTTCCTTTCCACTGGAGTTACATCAGTCCTGAATGTCCTGTTCTGACATTTGGGTGCCCTCCTGATCCCCATGTGAATAAGCTAAAGTTAATAAGCTTTCCCTCTGCTAGGACAAAGGTTGCGGTACTCAAAAATCAGTGGTGCCAGCTGGGATCCCATCCTGAGCAGGTGCTTTCACTTTAGAGGTGCAAAGACACATCCCTTAAAACTCTGGAGATGGTAACAGAGTTGTTTGTTGTTCCTCGACTGTGGAAGCCTGGTGGAGGAGGTAGGTGGTAGTTGCCTTTCAAAGGACTTTTTCTGTTGTTTGTTTGTTTTTTTTTGTTTGTTTGTTTTTGTTTTATAGGGTGACCCTTTCTAGCAAAAGCTGGAAAGCATTTCTAGGACTTCAGGGCACTTGGGACAAACAGCTGTTCAGCAGCATGTAGGCTTCAGTTCTTGTGATTCCCAAACTGCCCAGGCAGGGTTTTATGCACATTTTGGCAAAGCTCTTGCCACAATCCATTTTACCCATAAGTGCTAAATGAGTGGTGTCCCCTCAACTGACTTTGCAAGTCAACTTTCCAGCTGTGAGTATTGAAATGTGCCAGTCTTTTCACTTCTAGAGCTGATCTGTTTTGGGAGCTTTTGTCAAATGTATTCCTAAATTGCTTGTCTGAAGAGCTCTGCTGCCTTTCCAGGTGAAGGGCAATGTTTCTGTAGTCATCACTGCCTGGAGGAAGCGGAGCAGCCTGGAGGAAGTGGCTGCAGTTTCAAAATACTTTCTGAATACCTGTGAAGTGGCTGAGGCTATTTCTGTTCTCATAAACTTGGTCCTTCTAGGTGTATTGTGGATATCTTCCATTTCACAATGTGTATGCTAGTGTTAAAATTATTTCTTTGTTCTAGAGCAGGCTTGTGTATTTCTAGTGACATATGTCCTCCTGTCTCATAGGAAGGATTGCATAATCCAGCAAGATTACTATATATGCTAGCTGTAAATGTAGAGTGTGTGGCAACGAAATGACTGAATTTGATATGAAAGCCTATAGGAATTTAGCATTTGTAACTTTAGAAGTCAACAAGGGCAAAAGGCTTTTTCAGTGAGACTATTCTATCAGTGTGTGCACTTAGCAATAATCAAGGAGTAGGCAGGAAATACATAAGTGAAGCAGAATGGGGAAAAAATCAGAATTCAAATATGAAGGTTTGAGTAAGTGGGGAAGTCTTTTGTTTGTTGTCATGAGTTTTGGCTGAACTGGATGAACTGCAGGGTGGTTGCAGAAGAGGACAAGGCCTGTGATTCATCTTCTGATCAACAGAACTTCTCACAACTAGTCCTCTCCCATTGCTGCTGCTTATTTACAAAGATGCAATTCTATAATTTGTAATTTTTGTTACTTAGGCAGGCATCCTTTATACTAGATTGAAAATAATGATGTTGTAGAATAGTCTTTAAAAATGCGGACTTGTTAGCATTTTAGCTGCTTGGAATTAGTTAACAAGTCAGCTATCTTTCCTCTATATTGAGAGAAGGCAAGAATTGTGATATATAATTCATCATGCACAATCAATTTCATTATTCACAGCATGTGTCTTATGTAGGAAAAATGAATACACTCAGATATAGAGGAAACTGAGATGAGTCCTTATGCCCTTTGTTCTCAAGAAAAAAATTATAAAAAAAAAAAACTGTTGCCATTCAGGAATCCCAAAGAAATACAAATAAAGGCCAACAGATATGAGTAGTACATTATGAAACATGCATAATTAAAGGGTTCCATTTCTATTTGGGGCTAGAATGACATGAATGGCCTCTCACACTTTCAAATAGCATAAAAAAGCTTCTGTGAAATCTCAGCTTTTTAATTAATGTGGCTTATTTGAAATAACATGATCCTTATAGCTAGAGCTGGTTTTATTGCTTGTTACAGCTGCCAGCATTTGTGTGAAAGGTTCTGACTTCAGTTGCTGACAACTTTACAAAGCTGCAAAGGATTAGCTAGAATTTTCACAGGAAAATTCTGCCAGAGAGCAGTTCTCTAATTCGAAATTCCTTTCATTTTGGGCAATATCATTAAGTAATTTCTAAAGATGAAAGTATTATGAAATATTTTGTTTTGATGTGGCAGGAAGGGACTATGTTGTCTTTAAGGAGTACCAGCAATGGAGTTTTTAAATCTGGATCCTGTTTTTTGATAGCTGAGATAGTACTGAGCATTTTCACCTACAAATCTGGTTAAGTTGAATGGCTTTGGAAAACTGAATATTGTTCAAGTTGCAGTTGGGTCAGACTGGGTCATATACAGGGGCCACAGATCTGTGCGAAGAGATCTCTTTTTTGCTATAGTCTTACTTAAAAGAAAACCAGGACTTGTAATTGTTCATTTGCCTTTCTGAACCTCACTGACTAGTCACTGCAGAAGATGGCAGTCCACTGCTGCTATCAGTTAATTGCAGTTACATGCAGGGAATTGCCAGTGGTAAAGGCTTGCGCGCGCATGTGTGTGTGTGTTTTTTTTTTTTTAAAAAACAACTTGGTGTATCTTTGTAAATCACTGGTGAGGCTTATGTTAGAATATCCCACATAAGCTAGGATGTTATTTTTTCATAATTACATGGTGATCATAGTGAAGAGCCATGAAAATGATTTGAGAAGGGAAAACATAAAATTCAAGCTGTTTGGTTTAGCAAAGCAAGTGTTAATCTCATGGTAAAGGTCTTAAAATGGCCTACAGTCAAATGAATTACTAACACCTACTTGAGAAATGGACATTTCCAAGAGAGATGAATCATATAGCTGATGATTGTAGGGGAAGCTGGTCATTCTTAAGTAAAACAAGACTCTGTTAATGTTGCTGCATTCAGATGTTATTGTAGTGTTTGTTATCTTGTGTTCAGGATGAATTGTGATTAGTGAATCACAATTCAGCCAATATTTAGAAAAATGGCGAGGGGTTGAGGGTGATTGTAGTAGCCTCATCATTTGGTATGTGTTCAACTACATTATAACTTACCATCCCATCACTTTAGGACATGCAACCTTTTTGCAGTAGTACACAAGAACTAAGTTGATTTTGCTTGAATTCGGCTTAATGTGTATAAACACAGTTTTAGAGCACAATTTTCTCTTATTTGATGTTTCTAGTAGCATCACTCTCTTCCAGAACCATACTTTTCATTTTCTCCAGAGTATCTCGCTCTTGGTTTGCAACAATCAACTACAATGGAACTGATTGTTCTCAAGCCGAATTATATTTTGGTGGTAATTCTTTGGTCTTCAAAAATATCACTTTCAAGAGGCAATGATGCAATTGTGCAATGTAGATGCAATGCTATGACAAAGAATGCAAGCCCAGAGTAATTACTATTGATTTTAGTGACACTTCAATGTGTTAATCTGACCTTACGCTTTCTTTTTCATTAGATTTTTTTCAGAGTAGTTTAGTACTGAATAATACAGCTAATAATGTTCCACATGGCACAGCTATAATAAATCATACAACCAATTTGATAAAGTTGGCAGAAAAAATTTTTTGGCTTGGAAATATTTTGTTATAAGATGATCCATCTCCTTTTTGCTCTTCATAATCTTCTAGAGGAAAAAGAAGAGGTCTGTGCAATATGAACTCAGATATTTGGCAAAAATGTCTTCCAGTTTGAGTTTTGCCTACTGTCTGCTGGTCTTTGAACAACTGTGGATAGTGGTTCATTTGTGTTCTAAATATGCCTGGAATGTGCATTTCCTGTGCAGTTCATCTATCTATGAGATTTTGAAAGGTTTCTATTTGAAGCTTAATAAAAATCAAAATAGTAGTTTTCTTCTGACACATCTAATTCATTTTTTATCTTTGTTATGACAAATAATGCACTATGTTCTTTCTCACTAGGAAGAGACATTTTTCAGTTGTTTTACAGTGTTCCATACATATTATATGACTGACAGTAAGAAAATGTGGCTTAACTGTTTGCATTTGTCTGTATTGCAAATTACTTTGCCTCTGATTGAATATGTGAAGTGTCAAATTGCACTTTTAATTGAATAAGAATTTTCACAAACAGAAATGTTCTTCAGATAATCTGTTATGTGTCTAGTTCTTGTGGGCTCACATTCTCTGTGTGATTAGGACAGTTGGTATCAGTAATTCAAATTCAAATAATGAATATGAATGTATAGCTAAGTACAATGATTACTTCAATGTGAAAGCATAGTTAAGATTACATTTTCATATGAATTGCTTGAGTTTATGCAGAAAATATCATCAGATGAAAAAATCTGGAATGAGAATATTTGTTGCAGTACTGCAAGTCTGTTTTGTGTGCATTTTTAATTACTCCTTTCTTGCACAATCATAATTGTTTAGTTTTCACTATTAGCATTTTCAATGCAACTGCAGTCTTTTTGCTCTTTTTCAGTTGGGTATGTTTGTGTAGAGATTTTTGCAGTACAAACTTGCAAAAGGGTAAGGAAATAAAGCAACTAAGACTACTGCTTTTTAAAAAAGATATGCTTATTACTGATATGCTGCATTTAAATGTTGATATCTAGAAATTTCCACTTGTGCCCTGAAAATGTTGCACTAAAATTAAGCATGTGCTCACATTCACTGGGTACCAGAATTTGGACAGCTTTTTCTAAAACTACTGGCTCTCTTGTTCTAAATTATCCTACTTCTATTGCTGTTAAATTTATTCTTCATGTATTACTGTTTCTTCAGTTCAATACTGCTTCTTTAAAATCAGTAGACTTCTGTCACTGGCTTTTATGTACTCATTCTTAAAGTAAGCAAGAATGTTTTATGCACTTGGCTTTCTGAGCACAGATATGTATATGCAAAAGATTCTTCAAGACCAAAGAAGAATCAAGCCCTTAGTGAAGCAATGGAGGTTTAAGTTGGCTATTAAAAATGGGCAGGCATACATAAAAATGTCTGAACTTCTCTATTCATCATCACTTTTCAAAGCATTCAAGCATCACAGTTTGAGGCAGTTACAGCCATTGGTTTGCTGGGTCTACACAGGTATCATAATTGTAACAATTAATATGCAGACAGGAGATGATTAAATACACTTGTGATAAAATGTGACATTGCATTATAAATGAGAAGGGAAAAGAATTTATAACCATAAATCATCCATTAAAATATATGTGACAGGCTCACACTGATGAAGACAATGTAGAAATAACAAACACTCTGCATGTCAGTTTCGTGATACGGAGATGTTTCTCTTCTAGTGTTCTATTTTATTTCTTTTTGTTGAAATTCACTTGGCTGAAAATAGCAACAGAAGTGTGGCTGTAGTACATCCAAATCTGTTAGTTATGAATTTGAGTTTGAGTATCAGTCAACATTCCTTTCTAATGTTAAAGATGATAATGAGATAGCATGTTTCTGATTTTTCCAGAAATGTTAAAGTTATCTTTTTTACCTTAATATGGTTCTTAACAGACCATACAAGGTTGTGCTGTAGAAAATAGATTTCCATCCAATTAATATTAAAAACATTTACATGAGTCTTGCATTGTCTAGCTTTATCGAATTTCATAGGGATGCTGTGAAGAGGCCTGAAGGGAACTTTTGAGATCCTTTTTATAATTTTGCATACACAGATAAAAGAAGGTTTCTGTGTCCAAAAGTGTGCTCCCTTTTTCCACTCAGTATGTATTAGAAACTTTTATGAAGGGCATCTGTTCTAGACTACAGACTAGACAGTTCCACATCAATTTCAGTGTATAAAGTACTCTGTAAACCTACCTAGGGTCTTGTTTTTATTCCTGTCTCAAGGATTTTATCTATATCCCTCCAAGCACTAAATCTTGAGTTCACTTTAAGGGTTCTGGACAGGCCAATGATTAGCACAGTCCATGGTCATTGGGTTAAGAGAATGTCAAATTTGTTGCCTATATACAAACCACTGGAAAATAAGCTGATGGCCTGTGCCTTTTCTGGTCTGGGAACATGCTAAGAGCTGCTGGGGAAGTCTCACAGATGTGTGTTGTCCTCAAATTTTATCTGGCAAGAAATAATGAAGCTTTAAATCTAATATTGAAATAATTTATAGCTTTATCTTTGAAAAATACTTGGGTCCTATATTTAAAGTTGCAGTATGTAAACTTTGATTAGATAAGGATATATAATATTTATAGTACTGCAAGGTACAAGCCTCTATGGGGCATAAAAAAGAAAGAAATTTACTTTAATGCCTTTAATTTTATTTCACCTCTTTTACTATGCACTTGTAGTCACCCAGTACTTCAAAGTACCAGTCAGATTTGGGTTGGAGTGGGTTAGGTACTGCATGGTGGAGGAGAAAGTAATATTTTGGCTGAAAAACTTTAAAGCTATCTAGACAGAACAGATAAAAACAGAGTGGGAACAGACATAAGCAGATAAAGCAATTTGTCCAAGGTCACACAGAAGGGTCACTGGTAGATCTTGAGTAGAACTCAAGATTTTTTTGACTTCCAGCAATAGAGTCCTAATAAATAATTCATTTAATTTCCCTGTTTTTATCTGCTTGCAAAATGTTTATGAGTGTGCTCTGACAATCTCAGAGCTGTTTTGCATTCATTCAGAAATTGTTTTCCACAAAGCTCAAATACAGTTTTTGGCTATTGACTCTTCTGGATCCTGATTTGTAGTATGCTGACCAGTTGTAAGACAATATAAGGCCTCATTCACAGTAATTAACCATTCTGATTTCAGTAGGGGGGATGGGGAGGGAAGAGTCAAGGTTACTGAGAAAAATGAAGCTGCTATTTTACTTAAATGTTTGCAAGGTGAGAGCATTTATCAAAATACATTTTAAAAAATGTAGTCCTTTTCAAATAAAACCCATTTTTAATTAGAAGTGTTTAATCAAGAAATTTCAGGTAACTTTATATAGTAAGCTTGACTAAATTAGTTATCACACCTGTTATGCTGCAATTAAGTCATGCCTAAGTGTAGAGCAATAAATGTGACAAATAGTAATATTTGGAAAATGATCTTATATTCTCACAATCATCAAAATCAAACTGCTCATGGCCTTAATTTGAAAAAAATAGTAATTGCAATATTTCATTTTGAATATGTAGCTGAGGTGAAGGTAATGGACACAGGCATTATAATGCTTTTTCAAAAGTGTCACTTGCAAGCAAGTAAGCAAAAATGCTTGAAAGTCTTGATAAATAGTTTGGATAAATTGCTGTATTTGTTTTTTTGTGAAAAGTGAAAATTTGCCTTGGTTTTCTTCATTTAAAGATGTTTCTGTCTAAAATTTTAAACTTTTTTGCTGGTCAAATGTTCTGCTTCCCTTTTCAGGGATATTTTCTACTCAAAATGTATTTCCCATGATGGCCATGAATGTCTTATTTCATGTCACATAAATGTAAAAGTGTAAAACTAGGCTTTCATTGGAAAATGTTTTGATAAGTATATTTACCTGAAAACATTTACCCAAAAAGGTTGGTTTAATGTTTTTACAAACTAAATTCTGCTTCTTTCAAATATTTGTGTAATTACCTTCTTCCAGCAGATGTAATTTAGTTGCTAGTATGTAATTCAAATAATGAATATAAACGGCAAATTACGGGGGAAATAGTCTTTCTTTTTGTCAGGTTGCTAGGTGTTAAGTATTAATATTGTTTCATACTATTCAAAGTAGTATTGAGTATTAAAAAGACTCTTGATGTAATACCACAAGGACAAACTCTCCAATATAATACAGAGTAAGACCTGTTTGGTTCAGTTTTCTTCTAAGCAAATAAATTTTGAACCTGGATTAATCAGGAGTAGTACAGGCATGGATAATTTNAAGTCGTTTACCTAGTTTAAAACTTGTCAGCCCAAGAGTTACAAGTAAATGTTTTTACTCTGGACATGTAAACTCAGGGCAGTGGAGAAGTTTAATCAAAAATTTTAACACCTATATCTTAGCATTTCTTTAACTACTTTCCTCATTCAATTACAACCTTACACAAGTTATTAATGCCCCTGTAGTATGATTTTATTATATCATTTACTGATTGAAAACCTGCTTTATGCAAATGTTAAAGCACAATCATCCCATGAAAATGATGAAAAGTAATAAATGATGCAAGTAAATCCCAACCAAAATAGTGTTTTCACAGTGATTTAAACACAGTATAACCTCTAATGAAGATTGCAAAATTTCTGAAAAGTTGAGTAACAACTGTTCCAGTTCAGTTAAAATGTTCTGGTACAGAAGGTGTGCTTTAACAAATTTAGTTGTTTATCTGTTTTTCTAAACAAATATCTTTAATTTTAATGAATTAAACATCTAATCATTAAAACTGTATGTTGACTTCTAAAAATTCATATTAATGTAAAAGCTTCTTGTGTAGTCATGACTAAGGCAAATATTCTTACCTGTCCAATTAAGGACTCTAACAGCAGGCTATTTCAGTTAATTTGTACTTGAAGTATCCAAGAAGTCCTATACTGTTAATGCTTTGGCTTCTGCAGATGATGTTTGGACCTTTTAGCTAGTTAAAGGCTAGAGAAGTGTCATAGTTGAGTGCCAACTTTCCTGTAAAATGGGATGTTCTGAAGATTCCTTGCTTACTGTCACTCTTCTAAAATGAATGCTGTGAGGCTGCAGGACACTTACTAATCCACATCTATGTTTTAGCAAGGAGAGGCTGATCTACTATTTTAAGTAGTATATTGCTATTTTTAGACTACCTTGGTACTGAGACTTTGATTATGATCATGTTCTATTTTATTTACAACACTGATTTAATGATACAGAACTAGTCATTTTTAAGGGAGGACAATTCTGAAAACACTATTTAAAAATGTAAAACTTTGTAATGTAAAAGCCAAATGGATAACAATACACACATCCAGAAAGTGTTTCTAGATGTTTAATTTTCACACTGAGGATGTGCTGAGGCTATTGAACTGTAGCTATATCCAGATAAACCTGCCCGCAGCAGAACTGGGAGAATTAAGTCATAGTGCTATAGAGGGGCATGCATGTTATTACTATGCAGAAATAAAGTATCAGAGTATGGCAAACAATTTGGACTATGACAATTGGTCACATTCTTGTGTTCTTGGAACAAAACTCATGAGAGAACTTATGCCCACAATTCTCACCTCTTGTTTGAGGAAGAGATGAGGTGAAAGAAGGGATTTGGCTTGGTGGACCTGCCCTAATTCTGCAACTTATGCAGAAGACTTTGTAAATATCTGAACATAAGAAGCCTTATGTTGTAAGCAACTGCAGAAATATGGGTTGTTTCCTATATTCCATCTTATGGCAGGAATAGGGATGTGTGATGAAATGTGTAAAATACTGACTTAATTCCCACAAATTTGTCCTTTCCATTATTTCTGCAGGCTTTAGGGGGAAAAAAATGATTTATGCTTGTCTTGTTTTATATCATTTTAGAAAATATCACAATGAATTGCATGTAAACAGTGCTTTATTAAGACTCTGTGTTTGGTAAAGAGTTTCTATATCTTATGAGTATCAATTTTTTTGTGTATTTTACATTGCATTTTTGATGTAGCAAAAGCAACTTCACAAATTAAGCTATTCTTTTAAAATTTGCATAGAAATGTTTGTTTTCAAGTGGCTTTCATCAAAGTTTAATGAAACAAACTGTTAGATTCAGCTATTTTTCTTATGTAGAACAGTCTGACTTTGGAACACACGGTATGTTTACACTTTAAGTTGCCACAGCACATCAATTAGTAAACATGCTTATGAAATCATCCATTTAGAGCAGCATTTTTACGCTACATACAGCCTCGTAAATCACAGGATGCTGACAACATGAAATGCCAGCTGTGAAATGAGAAACTGATGAAAATGCAGTAATTCTGAATTTTAATAAAATAAACCATGTCAGCAATATTTGTGAATAGCAGCTGTCAAGATTTCATGTGAACAGCATGGATTATGGTATTTTTATATTCTGTTTTTCCCAATAATTTAGACCTTCCTCCATTCCCTCCCAGCCTTTCTATATGATGAGCTTTGTGAGGATTGGAGATTTCTGTAGAGAATGTGACTGAACAGCATGAAATGAAATGTTGCCTTAACATAGGAAGACTAATTATAAGTGATTAAAATGTATGCTGGCATACTAGTATTTATTTTAAAAACTCAATGTTAAACTTAAGTTTTATTCAATGTGATATATGTACAGGAAATGAGACTTCTACTGAACAAGATTCTGATTTTGCCAATCAATATTCTACAGGTCCTGTAGAGTTAAGTGGAACTTTACTGAGCATCTTTAAATATGAAAGTAGTTGCAGAATCAGGCCAAGAATATACTGTAATGAAGAAAGCAGTCTAAAACACAGATTAATATTGTTGTATTAGAGTGGGCATTGTATCTGTCAGGACTGTAGTATATGTTCAGTGTCTTTTGTGTGCTTACTAAGAAAATAGGGCTTTAAAAAGACAATATACCTGGAGTTGCATGCTGGAATGCCTTGAAATGAATATTTTCTGAGATCTTTGTTACTATATACCACCTAAGGCCAATATTTTTTTGCCCATACCTGGAAGCCTTCTACAAAGGATTTAGAGGTTTTGTGTAAACTCAGAATTTTTTTTGTTTCTTCTAAAGAAATACAACAACATCTTGTGGTTTTTTTTTTGTATTTTGAATGCGGTCTGAAGTGCTGGTGTTCACCATAACTAATGAGGTACTTCTAAGAAAAAACGTTCTGTCCCTCAGCAGAGGTGACACTATCTCTGGGTCTGAGGAAGATAAAACTGAATTACAGGAGTAATTTAATAAAATTTACTTAGAAAGTCAAACTATGAAGTCATTTACCCTGTTCTTAAAAATTCTGAACAGTATTAAACTGCACCACAAAGCTGTCGGGTGCTTATTTTGCCACAAACAGTACATTTTAAAGGATTTAGTTTCTGTCTTTCTGAATATTGAAGAATGTTTCCATATGACATGTTTATATTTGTCTCTGGTTTTCCATTCCCTTTGCAATCCATGTATATTCTTATCTCCATTAAATCAGGTGAGCCTGCAACAAGTGATACCAAGGTGTTTGTATCACTTATTCCTTTAGGCCTTTTAAGGAAATAGGTGCATGTGTTCTGCAATATGGATTATGGAACTAGCTAACAGTGACTGTTAGCTAAGAATGTGTCTGCCTCTGAGCATAGTTTGGACTGTGGACTCTCTATAGGATAGATAGGCTTATTCTATTTCACTGTGATTAGAACAATATTTGTGAGTAGTACAGGGCAAATACTGTGTACTCGTTTTAAGAAAAATGGGCTGTTTATTTGCAAGTGGAAGACCTTGTTTAAAATATGCTGAAATTTCTTGAAATAGTGTAACTCATTACTATTTTTAAATATCAAAGATTGTTTTCCAAACAAATAGAATAGATCAATTTCCATGGGAAGATGATTGAATTATAATAGAAATTAATGAAATAGTTTTTACCTGGAAAGCTTTTCAAATATTTAAGTACTTCTCCTACAATGCCCTATATAGTTGTCAATTAGTAGCTAAAATTTTTTCTTCCTTCTATTTGCCAGATTCTTTGCTATAACTACTTTAATGCAGAGAATGAAAGGCAAAATATGTGTTGAGACATGAGTGTTTGCTTCTCCATGCATTTCTTCCTTAAAATGCTCAGGAGAGTTGTGGGAGAGATGGAGGGAAAAAAAGCATTTTATTAAAAGCACTGGCATTCTGATGAAAAGTGCAAGTGTTTTTCTGTCTTAAAATTAGTTTGTGTTTTGTGGACTTTAACCTAATGGTTTGCTTTGTTTTGGTTTAATGTGTTGCTTGGAAGAGTTTGCAAGTCTGATGGAAAAATCATATTTTGAATTTTAAAGTATTAATGTTCCTCCTGAAGAAAAAACATTCAGAACTTGCTTGTTCTGTGTCTCTGTTCCATAGCTGAATCCCTTTAAATGAGGAACCTGCCTCCAACTGCCATGTGTCTTATCCTCAGCTTGGTGACTTGTGTTGGCCCCAAAGGATTGCAGCTGTCTCAGTGGTTCATAGAAAGTCCTGGGATGTGATCCACTAGTTGCATGGAAAATTCAGAATAAGCTCTTTAAATCAGCATTGTAAACTAATTTGAAGCCATGGAAATACTTGCAGAAAGGCCTGATGTATTTGGAACAACCCAAAGCATGGACAACTTGGGTGTGGACACATTTTCCTTGAGCCTTTGCTGCTAAAACTAAGTGTAAAATACAAAAAACTAGTCTAGAGCTGAAAAGCACAAGTAAAAATCTCTGCCTTCAGAGAAGGGAGCAGGTAGCATTTTCTGTTTCTCTGATTTCCCAATCAGTTTCATTTGACTTCTCAAGGGTCAGGTAAGTAATTAATTTTCATCAAAGACTTGATTTCTTGAAATCATTCTGTAGGCACATGTGCTGTTGGGCAGTATGGGGAAAGTACCTGCTCATCAGAATGCACCTCACTGACTGCTGTTCTGTTTCTTTTTCTTTTATCTAAAATATAGCTAAATAAGTAGAAGAAATGTAATCATTTCTTTGTGGAAACTACCATGCCTTACTGAGTTCTCTGATTTCATGCTCAGCTGCCAGTGATCACAGTGAAATCCAGAGAGCAATCAGAGGAACTGCAGAAATGTAATTTGAAGTATCTCAAACATCTCTCTAAATAGTTTAGTAAACCTGGAAGGGAACTTCAGCAAAAATAATGGAAGAAAATGAGGCAGGAATATACTTTATAGGGGAAAAACTTCAAATACTGTCAAAAACTACTATAGTTTATATAATATAATTATTATAGTTATATATTATAGTGTATATTTGTATTTGGCAAACTATAATAGTTTGTATATATACTGTAAGACCAGCTTCTGGAGTAAAGAAGGCCACTGTTTACCAAATGCATAGAAGAATACTGACCCACCAGAGTGAAACCTCACCAGTTTTCCAGAATTTGGTATAAAGGTCAAGAGGTAGGACTAAGATGCATTTATATAGCATATAGTAAAGTTTGTTTTTCACTAATTTTTAATGGTTTACTTTGCTTTCTGAGCAATACTGTTCTGATCTGAACTTTTTCAAAGAACAATCCAATTTAAGATCTCTTGAGTAAAAATTAGCTAGTGTACATCCTGATGCTTGCTTATTGTTCTTCATTGACACCTCTTTGCACTTATTTAAGCTTACAACTCTAAGTAACAGGATAATAAAACAACAAATGAAGTCCTGCAACAAATGTGTTGCCTTTAATTATCTTGAGTACTCTTATATATAATCAACACTTATTTAATGTATGATACTCCTCCTTTGATCATATTTGTCTGTGTTGGGTGGCATATGTTTTAGCACAAATCTTCCTGTAGTTCCACTGCTACCTTTCCTATTATAACAACAAGATATTTTTTATTCTCTGTATTCAATTTCTTTTAAATGTAATCCTTAAGGGAACTTAAGGGAAACTTCTGGTTTTTGTTTCTAGCTGTATGTGTTTCTTGCAGACCAGTTTGGTAAGGGATCTTCTTAAAAAGTCTTTAAAAACAATCCTTTGAGTTGCCCTGCACTCTAAATGTGTGTTAAAGTCCTTAGTGGAACTCACAGGTTAGAAAAGAATTTCTTCCCTTAATGAAGATGGGTTCACTCCCTGGCAGGATATCACATTTTTCTTCTGCTTAGAAATTTTGTTCTTTATTCGGAGTCCTCCAGACTTATCTAGAGATGAGTTGCTCATCTGTACGCATGAAATCATCCCTGCATCCCATTTAAAAACTTGTGTTGCATTTACCATCACCTCTCCTGCAACTGAGGATGATTTCACTGATAACAGATGACTTCTGGAAGTGCTAAAACTTCATAGTTAATTCCTTTAGAGCTTTGAAGTGAATAGTTTCTTCTGTCATCAATGTGGTATGACTTGCACTTTTTTCTAAAACCGCTTTCATTAACACTTCAATTTGAGTCAGATCCAGAACTCTTAATTTTTAAAGAATGACCCTGATGTTGAGAATCTCCCTGAAGTCCTTCACAGTGATCACTGATGGAAAGTGTTCATTTAGCTGTTCTGTTGTAGACTTGCCTTCCTTGAGTGCTCCTTTTACTCCTTGATCATCTGTCAGTCCTACCAAATCCAGTAGGCTTTTTCCTTCTGATGTGTTTGAAAAAGCTTTTATGCCTGAAGCAAGTTGCTCTTCAAACCCTTTTTTGGCCATCCTTTTCATGGTTCTATAGGTAACTTATGAGAGTTCAAATGAAAAAAAATGTTTGCAAAATGATAACTTTATATCCAAAGAAAAATTTCATTTTCTACTTATTTTTGCAGCCATCCATACCTCCCTCTTCTGAAGTTGCTAAATTTGTGATGAAAGACTGAAAACATAAGACCTGTTGTACATAGCTGAAAACATAGGAGTTTTGGTGCAAGTCTCTAATAGTTAACACTACTAAGTGCTAAAAAACACAGTGCAATAGTGCATATATAATTTACCTTCTTTACTACCTTACTCCTCTTTCTCTTTGTAGAGAGATAGCTCAATGATTGGTCACAGGAGCTTTTCCAGTTTATGACTGTGGAGATGTTCACTCTTTTCTGTACTGCTTGCAGATGTTCTTTAGGGATTTGAAAGCATTCATATGATAATGAGGTAAGTTGGGATTGTAGGAACATGAATAAACAAGTTTGTAAATACCAATTATAATGCATTTAGTGAGTCTGAGCTGAACAAGTTTTTCAAGTGCAGTATTTGAGTTGCATCTTGCATACATCTTCTGAATATTTTAAGCAAAAAATGTGAGTTATAAATTAGATCTTATGACCTCTGTCTTGGGACTTCATAAGCCAAGCAGAAAGAAATATTTCCTATACTGCATCCTCACTGCTGTTTTTGTCACAACTTTGTATCTTAAAATATTTAGTGTCACTGTTTCAGAGGTATGATTCTTTTAGGCTGTATTATGCCCCTTTGTATCAGACTAGTTGTAAGACTAATTCTCTAAAATTTGCTGTTATGTAAATCTTGCAATGAACTTTCAGAACTGTGTGTGACAGGATGAGCTATAAAAAAAAAAAAAATTGAGATTTTTTGACCTGCACTTCTCTTTGTGGAGGAAAGAGGAAAAAAGCATATAGTTGGGGAGTAATGAAGAAAATTATTTTGTATTGTTATGGACCTTGTACAGATATACATGTGCATTGAGCAGTCTCATCAATGGGCTTATCTCCTGACTTCAGAGGAAATTTAACTTGCTTATTTTACTGTGTTTGCACAAAAAGACCACCTTATCTTCTTTGTAAAAAGAAGAGTAAGACCTTCTGGATCTCATGTCATCTATAATCATGGCATTTTATTAGTTTATTATGCATGGTACTTGCATAGTTAATATTTTGGTAGTTTTACATGTGAACTACTTAATTCATTGGAGTTTACTTTGACTGCAACCTCTGCACAGTTTTTTTTAATGTTAGTTCTTTTTAGCTGCACTCTTGGTTTAGAGGATTTTTAGATTTGTAGTAACAACAAAAGGGAAGGACTTTCCATTGTGGATTTTAGGTGTTTTTAATGAAGTGTTTTAAAAATCACCAGGAACACTTCAGACTTGCTGTAGGCTGTCTTTCCAGTGTATAGTCTTCAGACTGTTACTGAAATAAGGTGGTATTACCCTGCCAGCCCTTCACAAGTCTGATATTTTTGAAGGCCTGAGGCAAACACATGTGACCAGTCACTAAAGGATTTGGTAACATTCCTTAGTGCACCAAGTCTCTGGCCTAGCAGCTGCTGTTTAGTGATAGATCAGTGAAGCAAAAAATTATGCCAGTATAAAAAATAGATCTTGAACCACAGCTCTCATTCTTATGCCTTTGTTCTGCATTAGTGGCAAGCCTCTGGGATTCATTTAGCTGTAATCATTTGTTACTGATGGGTAGAGCGTCTTTCAGATAGTGATGATGGAGTCACCTTTGAAAGACTGCAAATGAGTGGAAATCATTTAGAAGTCTGCCCTCCCAGGATTACTTTTGATAACTGACACACTCCAAAGGCCTGCTTGGAATGTGTAAAAGACATAAACACAAATAAGCTTTTTATTTTTCTTTTTTCTGTGACAATTTAATTTGCCTTCTGGATTTTTAAACCTTTATTCAAGAACAACAAGCATATGAAATAAGCAAGAGGAGGCAAATTCAGCTTCTCTTTACACTGAAGGAGAAAGACCCTATTAGGCATCAGATTTAAAATTCAGTGGAGTCAGTAATGGTCAATTGCTTTGAATTAAGTGTAGAAGTGTTGCCAGAGAATGGTGTGTGTGGCTTTTTTGGTTAAGTTAAACATTTTTATTTTTGTGTTTACTTATTTCCCATTCTCTTGGATAACTTTATATATACAGTATCTTCCTCAAGCTTAAACGTACCAATGCTTAAGCCTATGTGTCCCTTGTTGGACTGGGTAAAAATACAGATGGTGTTTCTTAGGGTGTGACAGTTGTAGGCAAAAAAACTTTTAGTGCCTCTTGTGGTGCAGCAGTAGTAGTGCCTGCAGAAGCTTAGCTGATGCCTGCAGGATTAGAGCCTGCTCATCACTCTGCCAAAGGAATATTCATGTCTACTGAAACTTCTAGCTGTGTGCCCCAAGGGCAAATATAAGACTTCTGTAGTAATTACTAGTAAGCAAATGGTTACTGTTGTGAAACTATTTTCTTGATGCTGCCAGGGCTTGGGCAGAATAAACAAAGAAGGGTTACAGGGGGCTGTAAGTTAGGGTTTGGAAGTCAAAGAATGAAGAACTAAGCTCTCTCACTAACTTTCTGACAGACTATGCCTCTTCCTGAACACTTACACCACCTTTGGAATAGATGCTGAAGAGCCCTGCATTGTTGTATGAGGTGCTGTCTGTCAAATCAAATACTGTCTCATATGTACAGAATGAGACAGGAGTATGGGAAGAGTAAGAAGGAAAAGGTGATTTTTACTGTTAAAGCAATTTGAAGGTGCCCTCATAACTGGTTTCATTTCTGGCACACTTTTTCTATTATGCTGTAAATGTTGGGAAAAATCAGTTAAGCTTTTTAACAAAAGCTTTAAATGGAACTAATTTTGTGTTCCTTTTTTCTAAAGCTAGGTTTTTCTGAAGAGCTGTTTAATACACATGACCACAGCTGAAGTCATGGGAACTGCTCCTTGAATATATTCATGGCTGGAAAGAAGGTAAGTGCTTTGAGCATGTCACATTCTGAAGATTTCAAGTTGGGCACTAAGAACTATTGCAAATTTCTTGCAAACGTGGCTTTCATGTAATAATTCACAGTACAACACTAAATAGTGATAATCCTATAGCATACTACAGGTGGTAGTAGCAAAGCAGCAGTTAAAGTTCAGTGTTTATAAAGCACTATTAACTTCATCAATAGGAAATAAACTCAGGAATTTAATAATGTACTTAGAGTTCTGTCAATAGGCTCTATACCAGAGACCATTTTGTGAATGATAAGAACAATGAATAAGATAGAGAAAAGAAAGTATATATGGTTAAGCAATAAAGATGGATTTATGCACTGGAAAAATGGAGCTGAATTATGATAACATGAAAATAAGGATTTGGTGTTACTTAACTACATCTTAAAATGACTTCTCAGTTTTATTTATTAATACATTTCCATATAGATGCCTTTTACAGGCTATAGGAACATTCTGAGACTTGGTTTTTCCATGTTTTGTTTCACTTCCCCAGAGTTAATTAGCTATGTGGTGTTAACCTATTAAATTATCACAACTCCCTTGAAACATGAAGTGCAAGTTTCAAGCAGTTAAGTATTAGCATACAGTTGAGGTTACTATGGCTCTGTCAGCACCCCACTGATGGCATGTGACCCACCCAGTGCTTCAGGGGCTGTATTGTACTCAAAACCAAGCATTGCAGCAATGATGCTGAACACTTTTCTTACATGATTTAACCAGAGACATATGGTGGTGTTAGTATTAGTGGGAAGAAAAGGGTAGAAGTGGCAGCAGTTACTTCTCAATCTTTGTCTTCATTGTCAGTCTAAGATGTGTCAGTGGAAAACTGCTAGCTATTGACAAATATGGTGCTCTGTAGCACTGAACCAAACCTGTTTGGTTTCTGGACCACAGGCCTATGAGGCAACAGCTGGTTTGGTGGTCTCAGCCTCTGGCCACACCTGAGACTTGGCTGGCAACTAGGATTAGGGTTAAGAGATAGTGAAAGCCCCCATAGTGTCCCATGGGTTGTGCAGCTAGAAAAATATTCCCATTGTTTGTAGTAAGATTTTTCTAATGATTTAACATGTTCAGCCTTTGTTCACTTCTCGAGTAATATACACAGTAAACTCCTATGTAAAATTCTCTTGAAGACTACTGCCTTGTGTGGTGTGATCACAAAACTAATAAGAATAGCAGCAGCTCACTCTTCTCAGTCTGTGAAATATGACTGAAGATAGAGAGGAAATTAGACTAAAGGAAGTGTAGTATGAACTCGTCTGGATTAAAACCTGCCATATACTGGATTAGATTCAGGGAGCAGCAATGGGAGAAGGAAGGTGGCTAATGTGCGGGTAGTGACTCTGACATGTTTACCACTTTGGGTTGAAAGTGGTTTTAGAAACAGTGCTGCAGGAATTAGCATAAGGAAAGAGCAACAAATTGAAATCCATGGGCATGATGTTGCATAATATCTGAGTTCTGATGAATGGCCTTTAGAAGTGCAACTGCCCTCACACAACTGGCTATATTAATAACCAGCCAACAGTGGGGGTTTTGACCTATGATTATTTACAAATAATATGCTGCAATATTATGTTCACTGGAAAAAGACAACCCCTATTATCTTTCACATCATAGGACTGGTAAGAGTTGTTGGTATCCTCCTTCTCTATGTTCTACCTTAATCTGTGTAGACTTTGTGTGTCAGCAGCTCCTTAATGAGCAGCCACTGAATGCAGGATGAGCTGATGTCTCAGACCTCAGTGTGTCCATCCTTTTTACATGCAGCTGCCTCAACTCCTCTCAAGCAGAGGAATCATGTTCTCAGTCCTCAGCATTCTAGACTCTTTATATGCCAGTTTGTTGTTATGAACTAAAAACCTATGGAGGTGGCAGTTTAGAACTATTTTTCTATTGTATGCAATGTAAAAGATGTTTTTAATGAAAAATAACTGCTTTTAACTTAAATGTTCAGTGCCAAGAGGTATTGATACTATCTCATTTTGCATTGGTCTCCTTTTTAATATTCCTCATAATGAAACAGATATGCTGGAAAGTAACAAATAAGTAATGGTATCAACATTCTTTGGAATGTATAGCTTCCTAGAAAGCAATATGATTTTCATGTTATGAATGTAATTATAAAAATGTGTGTTTAATTATACTGTGTGCATGGAAAATAAGGACTAAATATCATTAGTTTTGTGTAAAAATGACTATATTAATCCTGTAGTGCTGCAAGGGTGTTGACATTTATAGTACAAATATCATTGGTAAGCAGCAGTGGCTCTTATACAGATAAGACTAAACTTTCAGTCATCTATCTCCGCTTTTAAATTAGTTCTTGGACAAAACTAAAGCTCCACTTGTACTGACTAACAGATGCCTAGCTTCTTGTCTTCCTGTGGCTGTAGCAACAGTTCTTTTTATCAGGCTCTCAGTTTAGCAGAGCAAAGAAGCACTTTTACCACAGTGATGAGTTTTTAGAAAAAGGAATGTGAACCTTGTCCACTTAGACAATACTGTAGCAAATGAAAAAAGACAAAGTAGGACTGAGTTCTCTTTCTGAGCTTAAAAAAAGTTTTTGTTTTTTTTTTTTAAAAAAAAAGAAGCCTTAGTGATTTCCTCTCTTTCAGCCCTTTCCTGAGCTCCAGTCTTTTGCTTAGGAGCATAATAGATTAGCTGGACATCCTCTGCAGGTTCTCTTCATGGGGAGCAGAACTAAGTTCTAATGTCAAAGTGCTTTACTTCATGTTTTTTGCTGTGACACAGCTGGCAGACTGCAGATAGCAGAATGTTTGGACTTTAGGCTATACTAAATAAACAGACAAGCTGTTTCATATCCTCCTTTGTCAAGGCCTAATTCACTACCTAATACACTCGTGTGGATGGTGATGGGTGAGCAAGCTCTTCTGTACTCAATACCTTCTAGAAATAATTGCTTGATATCTCAGAATAATTGGAACAGGACTGAAGGGCAAGCACTGAAAATAGGAAAGGAAAACATGAAGTTTGAGGCCGCATAGCTATTTTCTGTAGCACAGGAGACAATGAGGCATTTCTATACTTCAGTATTTTGTCAAGCATAATACACAGCGCAGTGTATTGGATGGGCATATTCTAAGCAATGGTCTACACTAACTGTTGGTCATTGCGTGTCTCTTCTTTTATGAAACATAGTATTTAATGCACATGCCTATTCTTAGGAGGATGCTTGTGGTAAAGACATTTGATCCTATGAAATATTCCCTATTTTTAGCCTATACTTTTTTCCTTTAAACCAGTGATAAAGCCTAAGGACATTTGTTGAGAGAGGTTGTGTGGTTCTGCAGAAGTCCTAGGTAAAGTAAAAATATTGATATAGCTGAAGTGAATGGAATGGATTTGTGATCCATGGCTCTGAATGCAAAAATAGATCTAGAGAGTTTTCCCATCTCAGTGTATGGATCAGTGATTTCCAATAACAATTGAATATATGAAACAATATCAGAGGAGTAAAAAGCAACTTTGCCCTGACAAGCATGCCCTGACATGCAGACCCCATACTTCTAAGATGAACTTGGTTTTCCTCTCATACTGTACAATATATCTAGCAACACTTTAAAGTGCTCACAATCTACAAAAATTAGATTTGTTGGAAGTATCAACTGCTCTATATTTTGTTGTTGCAAATATAAAGATGATTTATCAACACTTACTTATTTTGCATGGTTATTCCTTCTATTAGTCCAAGTGAGATAATGTACCCATGGACTGTTAATCTTATGTGATTTTTTTACTCTTTGCATTAATGTTCAATTATAATAACATTTTGTTGCATTTGACTTTGCTATCTAGTACAGAATCCAAAAAGCACTATTAATAGTGGGTTCAATCAATTTCTAAGTGCATACATTTCCTCTAGGTACTGTTCTAATTGCAATCACAGAAGACATTAAAGAAACATGCTCTAAAAATGGGAAAATTGTTTAAGTTAGAGTGCTAGAGACAATGAATAAACATGTATTTGATTCTTCTAAGTGCTTTTGGAATGAAAGTTTATTAATCCATATAAATAATTCTAATAAATGCGTATTTCAAGCTGTCTTTCAAAATGTGATTTACACACACATCTTCAAAGACAGCGAACACTCTGTGCAACCTCTCCTGCATTGCAGAGAACAGCTCTACAACTTCTAAAAGTGGCCTTTGTGTCAGGGCCCTGAGGGCCCTAGTAGGCCTTAATGGCCGTGACCTGCCCCACTTGGAGTATCTCCTTTGCAGCCTGCCCGGAGGCTTCATTTCACTCAGCTTTGGGCCTTCAGTCCTTTCCTGAGCTACATGGCAGATGTGTCTGGCTCCAGTCCTGGCCCTGCTTCCTTAGTGTACCTCGTAAATGTGGTGCAGGCAGCTTCTCCTGGCGGGTCTCCTGGGTGGAGCCCTCAGATGCATGGTGGAGCTTGTCGGGGCCTGTCTCGGGCAGTGTCTCCTAGGCCAACGTTAGACCCACGCTGTAGCTTGTGTCCAGGCAGTTTCAGACTTATCTGCTTTTGCTCCTGGCTGGACATGCAGTTACTATTTTCAGATGTGAACATTATCTATGTAAACTTTTACACCATCCAGAAATGTCCAACTGTCCTTCTATGAAGTTCTAGACCTTCAACTGCCCTATTTTCTTTAAGAAAGTGATTGGGAAGTTAGATTGATGGAGAGTAGGCCATCAGATGAACAATTAAATTTGTGCTTTTTCTATATGCTTGTTCTCCTTCCTCTTTTCTTTGAAGGAAAAGTTCCATATGTGAAATAGCAACACTTGCAAAGTTGAAAACTGCTAATTTAACCATTTTGGGGAGCAGCATGGAGAAATCCTAATGAGGATTAGTGTTGATAAGAGTCAAACTAAATGTCAGTCAATACCAAAAATGGAACAGTTCCAAAAAAAAAAGGCAGTTACTAATTTTTTTACCTCCCACTTAGAAAGCAACATGCTTCATGGCTTCACCACTGCTTCCCTTTGCCTCATGGAAACCATCACACTCTCTGGATTAAAGACCTTCTTTACCTTCATATCTCAATTTTTCAGTAGTCAAATGCCTGACGTCCTGAACTGTAATACCAGAATACTATGATCTGCTTTGAAAATCTTTAGTACCTGAGTATACTGACAAGATGTGTTCCCCATGGTATAATGCATAAAGAGCTTAAAATTTGTTTTACAAAAGAGGGGTAGTATTGCAGTTGTATTTAAATGAACTCAATTCCTGGAAGTACAGTGCTTGTCTATAAATGAACACTACTTCTGCATTTCCAAAGCCATACTCAGAGATGCATTGTGTCTTCAGGTTATCCTGGTATTTATTATGATCTTTGGCATTGATTATTTTGATTATTATAATTGTGGTGTGGGAGACTGTTCCTAATACTCAGGGCAGAAAGTAAAGAAGCATCACCAAGTGGTACCTGAGCATTTCTGTGGAGAGAAAAAAAAACTTGGTTTAGACAATCAACCACATCTTATGACTAAGTTCAAATGCTTAGATATGCCTAGATAATATGTTCTGCCTCTTAAATTTCCTTAAATGTAGATCAGCTTACTACTTTAGAGAAGATTGCTGTTTTGGTTAAAAAATAAAAGTTCTTATATTTACTCTCAAAGGCTTTGCTAAAGGAAAGCACAGGTAAAGGAAGTCACACACAGGGAGCGCTAACATAGCTGCGATCAATGAGAATCTCTCTTGGGAACAGAGATAGAATTAGTGGAGGTGAAGAGGTAATTGCTTTTCAAGTAAAGTAAAACATGCAGAAAACTGGAAGGGGAATTACTGTGATGCCTTCCTTGCTGGCAAAATAGTCTCAGGCTACAGAATGGGAAATAGTTAAAGATGTATTATCAAGCATATGACTAAAACTTTTAATAAACATAATTTGTGTAAAGTCAGCAAATGTATTTTAATGTCTTTTCTTGATTCTTTCTTACTTGAAGTAACATTTCTGTCAATTAACAAACCTGCAGCCTTAAAAGTTCATAGTCTAAAAGGAAGTCTTTACCAAGAATATTCTGTTTTTGAATTGAGTATGTTGTGCAAAGATACTGTCTGCCAAGGATTTCTTTAGAAGGCCGAGATAGCAACAATGTAATAGGCATGTGGATGCTAAATTCTGTTCCAAAATCTCAGATGATTTAAATGTTTGTGTAGTTACTATATATTTTGACCTATATACTTTTTCAGAATACAATCCAAAATTTTATTCCAGAGAGAAGTTAGTAACTGACTTTGCAAATGAAGATCTCCCTTTTCATGCTGGCACTGATAGCTTGAATGAAACCTTCCAGTAAATTAGGATCCCTTGAAACTTTTACTTAATGTTTTTCCATCTCTGTTTTTATTGTCCTATTACTGCAAAGTTGGATCAGTACAGACCATGTACAGATGTGACAAGTCATGATTTACCTTACAAAATCTGGCAAAATGATTTATTACAAGCTTCAACACTTTTTGTTTCTACTGGGAATGTACACTAATTCAAAGAACAAATGAATTCTGGTTTCTTACTGCAATAGATGGATGCTAAACCTAGTAATTTTATTTTTTAAATCTGTAAAAATACACACACAATTATGCAAGATGAAATATTACTAGTCTGAACTTTTTTACTGTAAAATTTACTTTCAAATTTGTGTATGAAAGACTTTTTTTAAACCTAGTAATATACTGTGCTATACCTTTGTTTATGCATTTCAAACTGCACGTATGGAGATGAAGCCCTTTGGTTTGCCTTAGTGTAGCAGTGTAACTTGTTTTTCATCCCAGTATTTAATGGCTCCCAATAATCATTCCTCTGGTACACAGAAAACCTTTTGTCCTCCTTTCAAATGTGCTTATCTGTGCTGCTTCGAGGACCGTGAAAGATAAGTGATCAAGAGAGACTATTGATTCCAGTGAGTGATATTGAGAGCACACCTCCGCAAAGGAGCACCAGTGTTTCTGTGTTTATTTCTGTGAGCTGTGAGGCTGTGCTGGGACATCTATATCACATCCCACAGTGATGGATGAAGAGAATAGCGCTCTAGGGATAGAAGTATAGAAGTATGGAGATCGAACAGAGTTGAGTTTCATTCAGTGGTATGAGATTTGAGGGATACACAGTCTGCTTCTATCATAAATATGTACTTTTCTATTGCATATCAGTTTTTTTACATTAACTTCATAAAACAGAGGGCCATGATTGCTTGCTCTTTTTTTGTGATCTGTGATGTAAGTGCAAGGAGGTACTGTTGCAAAAATATTAGAGTAATTATATAGTAACTTTCTCCTAACTAAATTTGCCTCAGGATTTAGTGATAGATGAGTGGGGAACAGACTCTATTCTCTTGCTGGGGTAAAGCCATGTTTTTTTTGAAGTTCATGTTGAATAGATAAGAACTGTTTTCCATATGTGAAAATCCAGAAGCAAGAGTTTTCCCCTCACCCTTTCTTCACAATAGAAGACTTAAGGCTGTATTTGGGAAATATGGAGAAAAAGGCACTAGAAGTTGTCTGTGCTATTCTTTCACGTGTCCTGGTTGCAGTCTATAGTCTTAAGCCTTTCTTTAAAGACAGTGAAGGAATCTAATGGAGTTCTAGCCCTTCTAAAACTACCAAGCTGCTCCCCTCTTTCCCTGTGCCCCCTTCCCCCAATACTCTGTAAAGAATTGTTTTTATTATAGATTTACTGCAATGTTTCATGTAATTGCGAAGTACTGTATTATTCACCCCACAAGGGCACATTTTCTTGTACAATCTGTAGTCAGAATGTATGAAGTCTCACAGAATTTGTTTGTAGAGTCACTGTTGAATTGCTTTTCTAGCAATTTCTTAGTGGTCAGGAGAGATTGTGGCAGATATAAAAAAAAAAAACCTGGTGGGTTCTTCCATCTGCTGTAAGTCACAGATCAGCAAATTGCAATATATATTAAATATCAAATACAAGAGTTTCAAAGAAAGAAGCTTCAAACTGAATTAGTTTGAAGACCTAATTTAAACATATCAGTCAAGTAAAAATGTCTGTCAACAGTTCAGCATATGTCAGCTCTATATCTAAACAGAGCCCCTAAATATGTCTAATAATTTAGTATTACATTTTGTAATTGATTTTCTGCATATGGCTGAGGTTACCAGTAATACTACTTTGTGAAGTTTCCTTGGAAAATAGTTACAAATTAAAATACTGATTCTAGGATTAAGACTTGTTATGTTTATACCTGGGATGCATTGGACCCAGATATTATTGAATTTAATGAGTATACTAGTAATTAAGTTACTATTTTTAATATATATGTGCTTTTACCATATTTCAATTTCTGCCTTTTTGTGTATGACAGGATTTCTCTGTCAAATTCTGTTGTAAGAATCATGATCACAGACTATTCTAATCATGAGGACTTTCTTTCATATTTTTCCTCTTTCAGAAATCGGTAATATGATGCTACTATGACAACTGTCAGAAAGACATTTTTCCTTTCGAAATTATGATATGTCTTAATCATCAAGGCTTTTTTTATATTCCTTGGCCTCTGAACATTCCCCCTGACATATTTTTCTACTGTGGGCTTTGCTGATCAGATGATATTGAAGTGAGCTGACAAATGCAGAAGATTGATATAGTAGGTGGAGTAACTTTGCATTTATTTATTTGTATGGGTTTTTTATCCCTCCAGTGAACCTTTTCATGGCCTCACCACAGAAAAGCCTCAAATAATCAAGATCTATTTAACTTTCAATGAGTCATATCCTATTCATTTGATTTTTATGTTCTCCTATGGCTTAAAATTCTTTAATAGATGGTTTTACATATAAACCAAAGACTGCTCACTGTCAAAGGCTTACTTGCATGTACTTCACTAGTATTTTGAGCGCAGTTTTATGTGTGTGCATGCACATATGAAAGTATGCACAATGTATATAGAGCTCTTGCAAAGAGCTTCTTCAGAAGGTTTGATACCTTGTTACTGAGAATTAAAGATGAAAGTTGCATGAGCAAGAAATACATTTGCCTATTAAAGCTTTAAGGACTTTATTCACAGGATCAAGACTGTTACTTGCCTTGTAGCTTTCATGTTCCTTATCAATGTGACTGGACACCTCTTATCAGACAGTGTCATCGCATAGCATCTGCTTGATACCCAGCAGTTACACATGGCTGGAGAAGGAGATTGACTCCTGGATTCTCAGTCAGTGACAATCAGCAACTGAACTAGATTTAACCATAGTTGTAGCTTCTTATTTCTTAGTCTGATACTATTTTACAGATAATATTCCCCATTAATTTGATGCTTCTGTGTGGTATTCATTAATCTTCATATTTTAAAATGCAAATTAGATGTATATATTCAGATAACATTTTTCTGGAGACAGATACTGTTTTTCCAGATTTTTGTTCTTTACTAAATGCAGTTTAAGATCAGTTGCATGCTTAAAGCCACCTTCTTCAAGGCTTTTAAAATATTGAAAACAGCATTGGTGTTACTCCAGTCTCTGTCCATTATTAGTCTTTTTCTCATGTTGTTTCCCTGCACAGATATTCTACCTAATATTGTAAAAGGAAAAGATACAATATAAGGAGGTGGTGCAGGTCCTAAACTACTCAGATTCTCCCTTTCTAAGGGCCATTTCTAGATAACTATCATTTCAAATAATTTTAAGCAGAGAGATTAGAAGAACTTCATTAACTTTACCTTCAGTATTTTTCTTCCTCTGCTCTTCACCTATCAGGCAAGCACATATCCTTAACATGCTAAACAAATGACATGTTCTTGTCGTTTGCTGAACTTGCTGTCATTTGCTGTCAACTTGCTGAAGTTCTTGAGTTTATCTAAAAATTATGAACATACATAGTTTTTATTGGATGAATTCAGATCATTAGTTACCATGGTGCACTGAAGTATATTAATCAGTAAGTGTGCTGCAGAATATAAATGTCTATAAATGTTTTAAAATAGCATGAGAAGATATTCTATTTCTTTTCACATTCAAATATAATTATCCTTAATTTGGTTAGCTATGCTTTTTCATCATTTTTGATCTCTAACTTTTAGATATTGATTTCCATGATTATTTTTAGAAGGGTGTTTCTTTAAGAATATTGTCTTTGTCAGGAGATATCCTTAGCGCTATTTAAAAAAACTTTCCATCTCCTTTCCTGACCTCTTATTTTTTTATGTATTGCAGCCTTAAAATTTCCTATTTAATATTATCCTTTACAGAATCTACATTGTTTGCTATGTGTGCTGTAATCATTTTTCAAACTTGCAAATTCATTTTGTATTTTCTTCTTCTCTTGATGTGTTATCTTGCATATGCATCTTTCTCACCTTTGATTACTTTTTTATTTTTTTGTATAGTTTTTTCTGAAGTCCCTTTGTGTATTTATTTCCAGGCAGCATGGATATCAGATTGTTTCCTTCAATTTCCTCTGTCCTTTCACCTTAAAGAAAAATTATCACTTGACTTTGTACTATAGACTGTTTTTTAATTTAGCCAGGATAAGTTTGCACTGCTTTTTATATGATTATTTGTCATGAACATTTGATAGAATTGGTAGAGCTTCCATCTAAACTAATGGAAACTTGATGTTTCTATTTGATGCAATGGTGACACTCAAATTATTTGTATTTCAAAAGAAAACTTTTCAAAGTTAATGCTTTGAAAGCATTGTCTTCAGTGGATTTTCAAAAAATTCAGGGACTTCAGGGACTTTCCCTATCATCATTCAAAACCTAATAGTATCTCAATAGTACACTCAATCATGTAGTAATATCTATCCTATTTAGTTCCTACTTCTCACTTTAAGTAGCTAAAAGCAAGAGATTTTTTTTTAATGCACTAGGCCTGATTCTATAACTTAAAATAAATTTCAATTTGTAAAAATAGTATTTGGTAATTCTTGTCTGTTTCTTGGAGACAAAAGGAAAATAAGTTTCAGGGAAAATAGACTAAACAATGCATTCAAAATAAGATTACTTTGCCTTAAATATACATGATTAAGTAGCCAGAAAAAAATCAGTTACTTGGTTATCCATTTTAATAAGTGATGTTTCCAGTTCAACTTTGCTTTTCTTTTGCATGTGTTTAAGTGTTCACTGTAATGCTTGATTTCAGATTGTTGTCAGTAATTATTAGAAAAGAAACTTTCCCCACTGTTTATCATTGAGTAGTCACCATTACAATGGACACAAAGTATTACATCACTTAATCAAAATGTTTTCACAGTGAAGAGTTTGCAGAAGAACACATAGGTTGTAAAAGTGCTTTTACTGTAGGTTTTTTCAACAGACTAATCTCCCTGATCCTGTAAACATTCACTTGCTACTCAGATCAGCTCAGCAGCTGATGCACTGGTGACATTGCACAGTCTTGCTTGCCTTTTAGGAGCAAGATCTAGTGCTACAGCTGTAGTTGTTTTATCCCACTGTAGTCATTGCATTCAGAGCTTCCTATACCTTCTTTCCCCCTGAAATTATCAACTATTAGTCATAGCTGTTGCAGTTTGAAAGCTATGATAGTGGTGGGGGAAGGAGATATCAAATACTGTTATCTTTCCCCCAACTCTGGCAGTATCTGATTCACGAACAGTCTGTCAACTGTAGGTCCCGTTGCATTTCTAGGAGCAAATTGAGTTCTCAAATAGTGAGATCAACTATAAATTTGACTCTGGCAGTATTGGATTCATGAACAGTCTGTTGACCGTTGGTCTGATCGCCTCCCCAGACAAGTAGTTGAGTTCATGAACAGTGTGATTTTTTTCAAATGCAACACTTAACAAAGCAGGTTTTGGATGTCAGTACAGGAAATTGTCTGCTATGGTGTGGGGTGTTTTTAGCTTGCTCTGATGTACAAATGTGCAATCATCACTCACCCCAGAAGGTGGGAAAGGACTCTGTCTCAAGTCTCCTCAAGTGGCATCCCAACCGGAGGGGAGGAAAGGGGGATCAGCCTGTCAACTGAGCCAGGAGTTATGATGGAATTGTCCTTCTCACTAAGTCTCCTCAGGTGGCATTACCTTCCGAAGGGAGGGAAGGGGTTCAGCCTGTCAACTGACCCTGGGGTTATGATGGATTCTTCTCTCCTTTTCATCCTTAGTTCACCTTTTATACTCTTTTACATTCAGGTGGAGCTTGAGAGACTGTAGTCATGCTTAATATTGTTATTGATTGCTGAAAGTCTTGCTTTCATTTAAAGGTACAGTCAATGGAAAATCTAGAGCACATCCTCAATGAGGAGTGGTTGCACCTTGGAGGTGGGTAACTTTTGGGATGGAGGTGTGTTTTGACACTACAATGAGCAAAGTTCATGTTGATCTGAAAGGAGTGATTTACCATTCTTGCTGGCTCAATACTGGACATCTTATTGTATATCTTCCATTGGGCAGCTACTGTGTGGTTTATCAGTGGCTCAGGATGGGGAGTACCGTGGAATTTGGCTGTGGTTTCTTCACTCTGCTCTACCCTCTGTTACTCCTCTTTGCAGCTGAGAGGAGGGCAGATTGTGGTGCCTAGGGAACCATGGAGGAGCAGAGTCCACCCTCGCCCACCATCCTGGAAGTGGCAACTGTGTATCACACCAAGCAAGCTTCTTTAATGCCAAAACTTATGTACTTCTGTAATCCCTACTCTAAGTTTCCCCTTTTCAAGCAATTCTTCTACAATAGCTAACTGAAAGTATTATCTTAAAACATGTGTCTTTTTATGGGGAAGATATATGAAGAAAAATGAAGCAAGTCATCTTGATGTGAAATAATACAACCATCCAGATAGACTGATTAAATCTTCCCTTGAGCAGCAGAAGCAGTGAACAATTTCCAGGAGGGAATGAGTCTGGAAATAGGGCAAGAATAGTAAAAACCTTTTTCTCTGACTCTTAGCTAGCTTGGACTTGCATCAATAGAGATTGTCTTTTGATTCAAAGAATTACACCTGAATTATGTGCAGCTGGTGAGCTGAAACTTCATTGCTGACTGGCTCCTGGATTCAGACCTGACAAAGCAGCAGCCTTCTATAGTGCACTGCAAAAAAAAGATATTTGTCTTTGCAAAATTGAATGGATAGAAACAGCTGAACCACTAATAAGCAAGCTTGTATGTAGGATGTCATGAATCTGAATTATTTGAAATTTGGTTTTAAAATTTTGTCCAAAGTGTATGGTGGTTTTCAGCAATGGTGTTGCATTTAAGCTTTGGGCGAAGTCCATCCTTGCTTCCCAGTGTTGCCCAGCACTAGCCTTCAGAAACTCACTCAATATCACAGCAATTATGGAAAACAAACACTTAATCAACATGGTGAAAGACAAATACTTAAGCTTGTTAAGTGATAACTGAAGAAATGCAAAATCAGCCTGGTGCTTAGAAGTAGGAATCTAAGCTAGTATAAGATTGAAAAGATAGAAAAGAAAATTTGGAATTGAGAAAAATAGAAAAATGAATAGCTGTTTTGTATGCATTCTTCCTGTCTTCCCTCTATTCTTTTGATGCCATTCATTTATCTTTTTGTTAAAATTAATATATTTAAAATATATAAGCATGTTATATATAAAAAGATCAAGGCTGCAGAAGTGGTCATAGTTGATGACATATCTTTTTAAGGGTCTACAAAGCTTGAGAAAGGGTACTCTAAAACAGTTTAAAGTTTCTGTCCAGGAGTTGAAGAACATGAAAATCCCTATGGCCTTGATTCATGACTTCTGCAGCATCCCTTCAAGCATACCTCTTCCTGTTTCTTTCACCTTCTACTTTTTTGGATTTTTTTAGGCTTTGCTTTGCAGCAGAGTTAAACTATTGAAATTTCAGGCTCCAACCCTGCATGTTCCTGAATGTTTATACAGTTTTTATAATAAAAGGTTACGTGTCATCATGAGAATAATTAGTGTTATAGATAATGGCACAGACTGAATCAACTCTTGGCTACACAGGCTTGGAACAGAGGGTATTAAAAAAAACACTGGGGAGCTGTGGTTCTAAAGACAGACAGCATATTCTATATACATTAGCACTGCAGGCTCAGATCGCTTCTCAAAGCGGAACTTGATCTCTATTCCTTTTTGGTTTGGAATGACTTTTAGTTGCTCTAAAAATGCTCCGAATAAGAGGACTACAGGTGAAGAGTGATTTAGGCAAGAGACCAAACTGAGTGCAAAGGACTAAGGAAAGGGAAAGAGGAGATGGATCAAAGCTTAACAAGTCTTTTTAATAAGCTTTTAAAAAGTCTAAAAAATCATGCATCTCAACTATTTTATAAGTCTGCCCAGAAGAAAGTTAGTGGTGTTCCCACAAAATATATTATACTATTTATCATTTTGTTTGTCATTGGAGTATTACACAGGTGCATTGTAGTTATAGAAATAAAGATGGCTTAGTGTTCTTGACTTCTGAGATGAATGAAAGAAATTTAGTGAGAACATGAGACAAGCATAAGTGATCAGAATTAGATTACTTTCTTTGGTATTTATATAAATTTTACTCATGCTAAGCAGAGATATTGCTGGGATCAGAAAAAAAGAAATTTCTTCCACATGAAAGCTGTTGAAATTGGTGGAAAACCCATTAATTTCCAAAAACAATTAACAAAACATTAAAATGTTGACTTAATTTTTAAAATATTTTAGATTTGGATTTTCATATTAGCAAAAATACATATTTTTTAATTTAATAGACTATTCAATGTCAAAATATTCCAACCACTATTGTACAAAGTAGTTTGGTTTAACATGGAGATATTATGCTGAAATTTTTCTTAGTTTTCATTATTTTAATCATCAGCATTCTTAAGAACTGTTTATGATCAAATAATACCAGTGCTTGGTATTTATGTAATTCTTTTCCTTTTTTACAATCATTAACTAATGGGTATTTTAAATTAGAAGCAAATGCTGTAAAGTTTCAAATAGGGCTGCAGGGATTCCCTTAAATTAGATTCCAAAACACTGGCTATAATATGACAATTTAATGTTGTTGTCTGATAATCACACAGACTGGAACTGTAGTGAGTTAATCAGATTTCTCCCTCACTTCTGCCCATTTGCTTTAATTAAATTGTCAACTGAACTGTTTTTAGACAATGTACAGATTATATAAATGTACACTAAACAATGAGGCGTTACAAATCACTCATTTGGGTAGGAAATAGAAGATAGTAAATCCTGCAGTTAGCAAGCATCAGTTTGTGAGGCAGGGAACCTCAGGATTCAGTCTGGCACTTGGAGGATTCCCCACCTTCTCCAAGGTTCATGCTTGTAGCTTTCAAAATACACAGCACAACTGAATAATACCTCAGCCTTATGAATACTGGTAAAATTTTTCAGCCCAACAATCTTCATCAGCTTTTTCCACTGGCATCCTGGAAAAGAACTCAAAGATAGTAAAGTACAATGCATGGGGGGGCGGGGAAGGAAGAGGATTGCTGCTTGAAGTATAGGATGTCACAGAAGAAGCACCTCCTATAATGCTAGTAAGGATTTGAGAAAGTGTTTGAAGTCTGTTCATCATAAAGATGATGAACAACTATTATCTGTAGCTACTCTTACCTGTCCCTCAGAGGGACTCGTTTTATCTAAGAGTGGTAAAATTGCCTGCTGCAAAAGTAGGTGTCTTGCTGCTTCTCTGGGATTATCTCTGCTTTAGAACAATTTCTCAAGAAGTAAGGCAAAGATTATTGAACATAAAAAGTGAAAGGTTTACTGCTTTCCTTCTAATCGGGAGTCCTTATCAGGTTATATAACACCTGGTATAAACCATAGTGTTCATAACAAAGATATTCATTGACAAGTTTCTAAGGACTTGACACCTATATCCCAGTGACTTCTGGTGTTACCAGATTAGTCTGGGAGTTGTGGTTTGTCTGTTAAATCTTTTCCAGTGGAAAAACTAGATTTTTTTTTCCACTTGCCAGCAAACCAGTTAAACTCAGCATGTCTTACCTACTCTAGACAGCACTTGTAAAGATTTAAAAAAGAAAAAAAGAGCTGTTCAACCCTTATATTAGCAAGAGCAAAAGTATCTCTGTAACAAAATCTGTGTTTGTATTACTTCCCTACAAGACTAGCTCTGCATATGATTATCTTGAAAATAGCACAGCATCAGACTATTAAATTGTCTAAATACTTGGTATTTAGACCATAGGGTTGGGAACATACTTATTTTGTATGAAGTTTTAATGTAAAAAGTTCCAACTACGGCATATTTTGTTAACTCTGCTCAGCCAGCCCATTAGCCTATGAAAGAGCCAGCTCAATAAGTGACATGTCTAATCATCTGAAGGTAGAAGAAAGTGAGCACTTGCATTACACCATAGTGCTTTTTCCACAGAGTGCTATTCCTTTTCATTACTGAATTGCTTAAACATGTTGATCCAAGGAATTTCCAAGAAAATATTCCTGTTTCCTCTAAAGTAACTGTCAAAGGATTTTAACCAACTCCAGTAGAAGGCCACTATACACAGCAGTACTTACCTTTTTTCTTGATGAGATGAATCATGAGGAAAGAAGCCAGCTTAATGTTCCAAGGGGCTTAATTAGAATCAGGTGAGAGCTTGAAAAGGCAGCTAAAGTGATTCCAGGCAGACCTCATTTGAAAAGCCTTAATGAAGAAGGCTAATTGCTTTTACTTTAAGCCTCTTCAAGAATATATAGCATTGAATTTAACTCCTCCAGATCTGTGAGGGGGAAAAAAAAAATTAATATCCCCATATGTTTCTTAGTGGATAAAACAACAGTAGCCTCTCTAGCAACCTGCTTCTCAAGGACACTAGCAAATAAAACAGTGTCATAGGAGGGTACGGAAGAATACGCATTTAAAAAGGAATTCAATAAAAAGTTTACTGATAATCAAAGCATTCATAAAATTATAACTATTCCACTACAACTGTGTTGTCAACAGGGGAATGGTAGATTACAAAAGTATGTTTGAGCTAAATGACTGGTGTATTTTTTTTGTTTGGTTGAGGTATACAATCTCACACGGAATTAGTTTAGCCATCTTAAAATCAACATAAGCTTTAAATTTATCACTTCAGTCAAGTTTTTTTTTCTCTCTCTCTCTCTATTTTTTTTTTTCCTTCCCTGAAAGAACAATAAGGTATATGAGGTATTTTAGCTGCAGGGTGCATATTTGGAGAAAGTGTTTCCTGCAGAGCTCTTCTGCCTTCCTTGTAAATTAACTGCAAAAAAAAGATCATGTTACAGTGTGACATTTAGTTTTCTAATCTGTTTAATGCCATGATTTGCACATGATGTGTTCTGATGTGCTTTTATGTTTTTGATACTAAAAAAAAACCACATTAGAGTTGCAGTAGGGATTCTTTTTACAAATAATATAACTGGTAACAAATTGCATATTTCAGAAAAAATATAAAAAAAACTATTTTGTGTTCATTATTCTAAAAATATAGCCCACCCCCTATCTTTCTGTTAATAAATGTATGAGCACCATTTTGGATGCTTGCACATGTTGCATTCCCTAACAGTTGTATTAACACATCTTGAAGACTCAAAACTAACAAAACAAAGTTAGTATTTGAAAGGTTTCAGGTATTTGCTTGAGGGTTTTTTTTTTTTTAAACCAATGATTATATAGGTGTTATGTATGTTCATGTGCGTATAGGTACATTAGCATACTTCAATTTACTAGTCCCCTCTACTTTTCCAGAGTGACAGTATTTGTTTCATGTGTTTCATCTGTATTAAAGAATAGTTATTATATTTGTCAGTTTTCTAGTAATTTATAGAAATAACTGTAAGAGGAAGTAAGTTACTGTGTTTTTCTTTGACTATTGCTATTTCAGACTACTCTTACACCTACACAGATTACAGACTTCATGAAGTGCACATTCCACCTAGCAGATTTTCATTCAGATTTAAATAAACTGTATTTTGGAACTAATATTAAAAGTTTCTTTTTTCTTGAAAGAAAAGAGGTATTTTTGATGTAAAGATCTCTACCTTCTTTCTTGCTGTTTAATAGAATTTCAGTAAAAACAGGGGGAAAGAAGTTGTTAAAAATTTGCAATAAACTACAGATGTGGACCATTCACTTTAATGTTTTGCCTAAAATACACAGTAGAATTGCTAGCATAATTAGGAATTAATTGATTGTGTGGTTCTTTCCATCACTCCATGTAGCACATGCTTTTCTGCCCTTGGTGGCCTAAACCAATGGTTTCAGATAGAGACATCCAGAACGTATGTTTAAGTGAGCTTCATCTTTATTCCCATGGTTATAAAGTGATCTGGGAGACTGAGGTTTGTTTTCCTTTAATAGCATAAGCTGCTACTCCTTTTGTAGTTTAAGCTTTATACTAAAACTGAAAGACTTTGTTTTTTTTTCAATCTTTACTCTGTTGTATATTCTTTCCATCCCTGCCAATTACCTTTTATGTGGTAACATATATTTCCTGTTTTTGTAATCCATCTTCTCAAGATAGAAATTCTATCAACTTAATGTGTAACTTACACAGTGGTGTTTTTGGGTCAGCATGGAACAGTCTTCACATACCCGTTTAACTTAGAATTCCTGAACTAAATTTAGAAGTCTGATTACAAGGAAGATTATTATAAGGAAAAGTAGGGCTATGGGATATAGCTGAAGTGCTGAGATACTTGAAGACACAAACATGTATTTTTAGCTTGCAGAGTTCTTCTCCATGGCTTCTGGCAACTCAGCCAGCTATCAAGAGCACCTTCACAGTATTTCACCAAGAAGTCTTGCTACGTTAATTTGTTTTGTGGCATTTCAAAGAAATGCAGGAAGGTAGGACTTGGAGACCATTGTTTGGGGAAAGAAAATTTTTGTTTTGTTGAGCTTTTTTCATTCTGATGAATTTGATCCCAAAGGATAGCAAACGGTGAAAGCAAAGTAGATCAACATAAATAGATTAACAAATTCTGAACGTTTATAGTAAAACAAGAGATGTGCCCGTTCTTGTAAAACTGTAAAGAGGAAAAATATTTAAATGTTACAACTTTTAGGGGTATGTAGAGGCCCCTCCTAGTAAGGAGAAATGCAGTATTAAGAACCTTGACATTAAAAACAAAAAAATAGAGGCAAGTGGCATTTTACTTAATAACTAAGGTAATTAATTACTAGCTATTCAATATATTGTTTACTAAAGCCAATAACATGTAAAATGGGGGCCATATTGTTGAAGAATTTCCCATAATCATTTAGTTGTTAAATCACTAATCAGTGTAACTGCTCCCCCCACAATTCCCCCAAATTGAAAGACACTTTATCAGACAGCTCTAAACTAACTTAGAAAAGCCTATAGAGTTTGTGGCTTCCTTCAAGTTTACTAAGACTGTGTCTTACTTTGGTACTGCCCTTTTCAAAGAGGTTAGCCAAAGTACTCTTTGTGCCAGAGGCACAGCCCTTTCTAGACTAATTTTGGATAACTGAAAGGTCATAGCCACAAAGAAACAGCACGTACAATTACTGCCACACTAGAAGGGTGCGACAAATGTATATGAATACCCAACAGAGTTCAGTATTGTCTTTTGAAGTGGTGTACATAAAGTCCTGATATTAGGAATGGAATGGAAAGCAGTAATTATGGCCTTTAATTTATCATTGAAATGTTCAAAGAAGTCTGACAGAGTAAACATCAGTTCTGACAAAAAGAGCAAAAGTCATGCATTTATAGAAAAGATGAAGCCTTGCAGGGACTTATTCTTCTACTGCTGGACAGAAGTCCCACTGACAACTCCAGGAGACACTATTATTTCCTCAGGATTTTTTCTAGAGTGGTGGGAGAAATCAACACACATATTTAAAGTGAGTGATTCTGGTAATTAACAGAGGATCTGAACCCACTAATAAAGTGTTAGTAGAGTACTGTATTTTTTTTTCTAGCAATTTACTTTTTTATGCTATAAGAAGAGACATAGTTGGCTGCAATAATTTCATTCTGGGAACTTTTTTCTTCCTTTCTCATTCTTCATGCCACATCCTAAAGAAGTAAAATCTAAAGAAGAAGTAATGCCAGACCACAGAGCATTTTTTTTTTTCTAACATAAAACATTAGTACCATGAAAATAAACTAATTTATGTTAGTAAATGTTTCTTTTTACGTTAGTTATGTTTCTTTTCCAAAACATCTAATCATGACCTCCTTAAATTCAAAATTGCTCCTTTATCAGCAAAGCAGTTAAAGAGTACTTCAGTTCTGCAACAGCTTTTGAATTTTTGCCATGGTTTCTTTTTCCATGGAATAGAAAATGTTCTGTTTGCTTTTGCAAAAGCAAAAGAGTCAATTTAAGATTAAAACCTGATTTTTTATTTGAAAAAATTTTCACGTATGATGTGTATGACAATGAGACGTCCCCTTTCTAAAAAAAAGTATCCCTTTTTTAAAACCTGTGTCAGACATGAATAAATCAAATTATTGCTGTGCAAAACTTAGAATTTCAATTTATGTTTTCCTGTCATATTCCAGTGGGATATTACTGACTGTAAAGAATTTCCTTTAAGATACTCATTCTGCATTCTACTTACTTTGAGAGATCCTGCTAAAAGTTAAATTGGTCTTTCTTTTTCTTACATATTAAGCCTAATAATATAGAGGCAAAATTACTTTTTTTTTTTTTTTTTTTTAACTAATCTATTCATTTTCCCTTAACAAATATTAGCTCTTCTTGATCTGAGGTGAGGTCTGATGAGATGCAATTTTGTTCAGCATGTGCATTTTATTAATTTTAGCTACCCATCATCAGACTTTGGCACAGATCAGTACAACTGGCAACTGATGCTCCAGGGAGGTACAGAGTATCAATAACATTGTCTGTGTAGGATTCAGCACGTGACTCTGCCATGTCTAGATCACTCTAGTCAGAGCCAGCTCACAGCCAAAGCATTCCAGCAATATAAAGAAAATTTTGACTTCTCACTGTCTAGATCCTGCCTAGTGAAATGGGAATCATAGAATCCTTAAGGTTGGAAGGGACCTTTAGAGAAAACTTTTTCTTTATACCCTACCGTGTATTCTGTTGTTCCTTTCTCTGAGGGCATGGGAGGGGTTTTGCTGATGACGGCTGTTGCTGTGACAGGACGATCCCTCCTCCTCCTCACTTTTCTTTCCTCTCCACTCTTACCACTACATCCAAATTGCAATCCTAGAGCAATAGAAAACAGCTCCCAAGGAGAGGAGTGTTGTGTATAGAGAATTTGTGAGGAAAACAAAATCCTATGTGTACATATATATGAAATGTTCAACCATGTAGATTGTTTTTTTAACAGAAAGACTGGAGGAACACTAGAAGAATTTACCCTTTCTCTTCTCATTTATTTTAGTGTAAGGAGGAAGAAGGAGCTGAAAATAAACTTTAAAGCTTAAGGTAAGGCTGATTAAAAATTAAAAGAGCAAACAAAGGCCCTCAGAATTGATCCTTCACAGATGCTTTTAACTGAAAGAGTAGTTTGATTTTCTTAATCTGGCTTTTCATTTTAGTTAGCTAATAAATAAATAAACCTTCTATACAATAAATTTCAGGAAAAAAAAAAGGCTTTTTACCACTACTCATCTATAGCGTAACATTTGAAATGACAGTAGCCAAAAATAGGTAATTAAGATTGATGACTGATGCTATATTGAATCTATAATTGTGAGAGAAAATTGACTACTCATGGAACTTGATATATGCCAGGTACCTAAGCTGTGGGTAAACAGGGGGAGTAGGAATGAGGCTAAACAGGGCAGGTGGGCCCGAAAGTGAACAGGGCGGGTAGGCCTGAGGCTAAACGGGGAGTAGACCCAAGGGTAAACAGTAGGGATAGGCCTGAGGGTAAACATTGTGACTACGCCCAAGGGAAAATAGTGCACTAGGCGCAAGGGCAGACATGGGAAGCTGGCTTGAGGGTAAACAGGGGGAGTAAGTCCAACGGTAAACATGGGGAGTAGGACCGAGGGTAAACATCGGGAGTAGGCCGAGGGTGGATATTGGGACTATGCTGAGGGTAAACATTGTGAGTCCGCCTGAGGGTAAACATCAGGAGTAGGCTGAGGGTATACATGAGAAGTAGGCGCAAGGATAAATGTCAGGAGAAGGACCGAGGGTAAACGTGGGGAGTAGGTCCGAGGGTAATCATCGGGAGTAATCTGATGGTAAACATCGGGAGTAGGCCATGGGAAAACATGGGGAGTAGGCCCCAGGATAGACATTGGGAGTAGCCTGAGGGTTAATATGGGGAGTAGATCCGAGGGTAAACATTGGGAGTAGGCTAAGGTTAGACGTGGTGAGTATGCCCCAGAGTAGACAAGAGGAATAGGCCGAGGGTAAACATAGGTAGTAAGCCGAGGGTAAACGTCGCGAGTAGGTCGAGGGTAAACACAGGGACTAGGCCAAGGGTGAACATCGGGAGTAGCACCAAAGGTAATCACCGGGAGTACGCCGAGGGTAAACACTGGGAGTAGCCCCGAGGGTAAACATCGGGAGTAGGCCGAGGGAAGACATGGGGAGTTGGCCGAGGGTAAACATCGGGAGTAGGACCGAGGTAGACATCGGGAGTAGCCTGAGGGAAAACATCAGGAGTATTCCAAGGGTAAAGATCAGGAGTAGTTTAAGGGTAGACATCGGGAGTAGGACTCAGGGTAAACATCGGAAGAAGGGTAGACATGGGGAGTACGCCGAGGGTAAACATCAGGAGTAGCACCGAAGGTAAAACATCAGGAAGAGCACCGAGGGTAAACATACGGAGTATTCCGAGGGTATACATTGGGAGTAGGACTGAGGGGAAAAATCAGGAGTAGAACCAAGAGTAAACATCAGGAGTAGTCTGAGGGTAGACATCGGGAGCATGCCGAGGGTAAACATAGGGACTAAGACTGAGGGTAAATATTGGGAGTAGAACCGAGGGGAAATACCTGGCATAGGCCGAGGGTGAACAGCGGGAGTAGAACTGAGGGTAAACATCAGGAGTACGCTGAGGGTAAATATCAGGAGAAGCCTGAGGGTAAACATTGGGAGTAGCACCGAGGATAGACATCGGGAGTAGGACCGAAGGTAAACATCAGGAGTAGTCTGAGGGTAAACATTAGGAGTAAGACCGAGGGTAAACATCGGGACTAGTCTGAGGGTGAACATCGGGAGTAGCACCGAGGGTAGATGTCGGGAGTAGCACGGAGGGTAAACATCAGGAGTAGGCTGCGGTAAACATCGGGAGTAGGACCGAGGGTTAACATCAGGAGTAGGCTGAGGGTAGACATCAGGAGTAGTCCGAGGGTAATCATCGCGAGTAGGACTGAGGGTAAACATCGGGAGTAGTCCGAGGGTAAACACTGGGAGTAGGACCAAGGGTAGACAGCAGGAGTATGCTGAGGGTAAATATTGGGAGTAGCACTGAGGGTAAACATCAGGAGTAGGACCGAGGCTAAATATCAGGAGTAGCCTGAGGGTAAACATCGGGAGTACTGCTGAGGGTAGACGTCGGGAGTAGGCCCGAGGGTAAACCCTCATCCCTACTCCCGACGTTTACCCTCGATCCTACTCCCGACATCTACCCTCGGCAGTACTCCCGACGTTTACCCTCGGTCCTACTCCCGACGTCAACCCTCGGTCCTACTCCCGACGTTTACCCTCGGTCCTACTCCCGATGTTTACCCTCAGCGTAGTCCTGATATTTACCTCCGGTGCTACTCCCGATGTTTACCCTCGGCGTACTCTGGATGTCTACCCTCGGACTACTCCTGATGTTTACCCTCAGTGCTACTCCCAATGTTTACCCTCGGTCCTACTCCCGATGTCTACCCTCGGCCTACTTCCTATTTTTACCCTCGCACTACTCCTGACGTTTACCCTCAGTGCTACTCCCAATGTTTACCCTCGGTGCTACTCCTGATGTTTACCCTCAGCTTAGTCCTGATGTTTACCCTCGGCCCTACTCCCGATGTTTACCCTCGGTGCTACTACCTATGTTTACCCTCAAGGCTACTCCTGATATTTACCCTCAGTCCTACTCCTGATGTCTATCCTCGGTCCTACTGCCGATGTTTACCCTCGGTCCTACTCCCGATGTCTACCCTCGGCAGTACTCCCAATGTTTACCCTCAAGGCTACTCCTGATATTTACCCTCAGTCCTACTCCTGATGTCTACCCTCGGTCTTACTCCCGATGTTTACCCTCGGCCTACTCCCTATGTTTACCCTCGGCGTGCTCCCGATGTCTACCCTCAGACTACTCCCGATGTCTTCCCTCGGACTACTCCCGGTGTTTACTCTCGGTCCTACTCCTGATTTTTACCCTCAGACCTACTCCCGATGTCTACCCTCGACCCTACTCCCGACGTCTTCCCTCGGACTACTCCTGATGTTTACCCCCTGTCTTTCTCCTGATGTTTACCCTCGGTCCTACTGCTGACGTTTAGCCTCGGTCTACTTCCGATGTCTACCCTTGGCCTACTCCCGATATTTACCCTCGGTCTTACTCCCGATGTTTATCCTCAGTCCTACTCCTGATGTTTTCCCTCGCCATACTCCCGATGTTTACCCTCGGTGCTACTCCCGCTGTTTACCCTCGGACTACTCCCGATGTCTACCCTCGGCTTACTGCCGATGTTTACCCTCGGTGCTACTCCCGGTGTTTACCCTCGGACTACTCCCCATGTCTACCCTTGGTCCTACTCCCGATGTTTACCCTCAGACTACTCCTGATGTTTACCCTCGGTCCTACTCCCGATGTCTACCCTCTGACTACTCCCAATGTTTACCCTCGGCCTACTTCCGATGTTTACCCTTGGTCCTACTCCCGATGTTTATCCTCTGACTGCTCCTGATGCTTACCCTCGGCCTACTCCCCATGTTTACCCTTGGTGTTGCTTCCGATGTTTACCCTCAGGCTACTCGTGATATTTACCCTCAGTCCTACTCCCGATGTCTACCCTCGGCGTACTCCCGATGTTTACCCTCGGTCTTACTCCCGATGTCTACCCTCAGCGTATTCCCCATGTTTACCCTCGGTCCTACTGCCGATGTTTACCCTCAGTCCTACTCCCGATGTTTACCCTCGGTCCTACACCCGATATTTACCCTCGGTCTTACTCCCGATGTTTACCCTTGGCCTACTCCCCATTTTTACCCTCGGCGTACTCCCGATATCAACCCTCATCCTACTCCTGATGTTTACCCTCGACCTACTCCCGATATTTACCCTTGGTCCTACTCCCGATGTTTACCCTCGGACTACTCCCCATGTCTACCCTTGGTGCTACTCCCGATGTTTTCCCTCAGCCTACTCCTGATGTTTACGCTCGGTGCTACTCCTGATGTTTACCCTCGGTGCTACTTCCGATGTTTACACTTGGCCTACTCGCCATGTTTGCCCTCGGTCTTACTCCCGCTGTTTACCCTCAGACTACTACTGATGTCTATCCTCAGTCCTACTCCCAAAGTCTACCCTCAGCGTACTCCTGTTGTTTACCCTCGGTGCCACTCCCAATGTTTACCCTCGGAGTCCTCCCGATGTTTACCCTCAGTTTTACTCCCGCTGTTTACCCTCGGCCTACGCCAGATATTTCCCCTCGGTCCTACTCCCGATGTTTACCCTCAGTCTTAGTCCCTATGTCTACCCTCGGCATGCTCCGGATGTCTACCCTCGGACTATTCCTGATGTTTACCCTCGGTCCTACTCCCGATGTTTACCCTCACTTCTACTCCTGATTTTTACCCTCAGTTCTACTCCCGATGTTTACCCTGGGTGCTACTCCCGATGTTTTCCCTCGGTGTACTCCCTAAGTTTACCCTCGGTCTTACTCCTGATGTTTACCCTCAGCGTACTCCTGATGTTTACCCTCGGTGCTACTCCCCATCTTTACCCTCAACCTACTCCTGATGTTTGCCCTCAGTTCTACTCCCGCTCTTTACCCTCAGCCTACGCCAGATGTTTACCCTCTGTCCTACTCCTGCTGTTTACCCTTGGTGTACTTCTTATGTTTACCCTCGGACTACTCCCGATATTTTCCCTCGGGCCTACTGTCGATGTTTACCCTCGGCCTTCTCCTGATGTCTACCCTCAGCCTACTCCCGATGTTTTCCCTCAGCCTATTCCCGATGTTTGCCCTCGGGCCTACTCCTGATATTTACCCTTGGTCTACTCCTGATATTTACCCTCGGTGCTACTCCCAATGTCTACCCTCGACATGCTCCCTATGTTTCTATAGGTACCCTCAGTCTTACTCCCTCTGTTCTTCTCCCGATATTTACCCTCGGTCCTACTCCCAATATTTTCCCTCAGGAAAAAATATTGTATTATTATCCTCAGGTCTGCTTCTCATTTTTACCCTTGGGCCTACTCCCGATGTTTACCCTCGGCCAACTCCCCATGTTTTTGCCCTCAGGCCTCCTCTGCATGTTTACTCTCGGGCCTATTCCCCATATTTGCCCTCCGGCCTCCTCTCTTTGTTTTCCATTGGGCCTACTGCCCCTGTTTATCCTCGGGCCTTCTCCCCCAGTTTTGCCTGAGGTCTATTCCTGATGTTTACCCTCAGGCCTACTCCCGATGTTACCCAGAAGCCTACTCCCTATGTTTACCCTCCATCCTTTTTCCCCTGTTTACCCTCAGGCCTACTCCCCTTTTTTATCCTCAGGCCTACTTCCCATGTTTACTCTTAGACCTTCTCCCGATGTTTACTCTCGGGCCTACTCCCCCTGTTTTCCCTTGGGCCTACTCCTCTTGTTTTCCCTCAGGCCTACTCCCTATGTTTATCCTCAGGCCTACTCCCCATGTTTACCCTCAGGCCTACTCCCAGTGTTTACCCTCAGGCCTACTCCCTATGTTTATCCTCAGGCTTATTCGCCTTGTGTACCCTCGGGCCTACTCCCCCTGTTTACACTCGGGCCTACTCCCCCTGTTCACCCGCAGGCCTACTTACCCCATTTGCCCTTAGGCCTACTTGCTCTGTTTGCCCTCAGGCCTATCCCCCGGTTTGCCCTCAGGCCTACTCCCTGTGTTTACCCTCAGGCTTACTCTGGCCTATTCGCTTTGTTTACCCTCAGGCCTATTCCCTTTGTATTTTCAGACCTGCCCCCTTTCTTTACCCTCAGGTGTAGTCACTTTGTTTACCCTCACGGCTAGTCGCCTTTTTTACCCTCAGACCCTGAGGGTAAGCAGGGCAAATAGGCCTGAGGGTAAACAAGGCGAGTAGGCCTGAGGGTAAACACAGGTTAAAAAAGCAGGTTGGGAATAATAAAACTATCAGAATCTCATAGATTATTGAAAGACTTAAAGGTACAGAGAAATTCCCTTAATTTGCTTTACATTTCCCCAAAACTTTTTCAATATTTTTGTGAAATATTATTGAAAGGAGGTAGAATTATTTTGAGTTATGCAATCGAAAGGAAAACATCATGCTTATTTAGGACATCTTCAGTATTTGAGAGCTGTTGCTGTCCCTACTTTTTTGTAAGGTCATTTATGTCACTACCCTCCAGATATCTGTCCTCAGTGTCTGTCTAAACATGGTTTTCCCTGTGAGCAGGGCCCCACCCTGGTACCTTCACCTCCCTCTTTATTCCTACTTGTTCTGCTCCCACTGCTTTTTTGTGCGTATTTTTCTTGATCCAACTTTCTCATTCCATCAGTTTATGGAATTCCATCAGTTTATCTCAGAAGGGTAACAAAATATGTAGGCTCACTCCAAAGTACTGCAGTTTGATTTTTCTTGTTTTAATTATGTTTTAGGTATTTGTAACACTTGTTTTAAGCAGTATTTTAATATGCAGAAGGCACACAAAGTCAAACTGTAAGTGACCTTGCTATATATTCCCCTGAATATCTACTGAGCGGGAGTAGGATGAGGGTAAAGAGTGACTGGAAGATCTCCAAAACTCGCCTGGATGCCACCCTGTGCCACGTGCTTTGGGTGTCCCTGCTGGAGCGAGGGGGTTGGACTAGATGATCTCTAGAGGTCCCTTCCAACCTTAACCATTCTGTGATTCTGTGAACTGTATCAGTTCTTTTAAAAGCTGTTGTGTGTTCACTATGCTGGGTATGTCAGCAAAATTTTATAGCTTCATTGTAGTATTTAGACAATAAAGAGTCCCAGTAGTTAATGTAGACAGAGGCATTTGCAGACTAGTTAAGCTCAATATGTAATCTTTGATCTTAATGTGCCCTGAGGGAGGTTATTTATTGAGACCGTCGAAGCTGCAGTGTCAGACAAATGGAAACAATGCTGTTCAATGCTTTCCAAACCTAGTACAGAAGTTTTCTTAAGTGAGAAGGAAATATCCAACTACAAATTGAAGTATTTTTAAAAAATGAGGTCACCAAAAATGAGAAGTAAAACAGCTGGGAGATTTGTGCTTTTTCTGAACTCATGCCCTGTGGGATAAATTTGACTGCCAACAGTATATTTGTTAATTGCTGCTATTGTAATCCAGAAAGCTTCCTAGACCTTGACACTTATATCAAACATCTAAATTAAATTTCCTCTCGATGATGTGTATGCAAAGGTATCTCAGAGCTTTCTACATTACCTCATGAACATCTGCCATTCCAAAGATCTATAGCAAGTTTTCTCCCTCTTCCATTAGTCATGTTGTGGAGAAGGTTACTCTCCTATGCAGCTAGTGGTAATATTTTACTAACATATCCTAACAGGAGTTACTGAGTCTTGATGCCTTTTTCTTACCTGTTGTGTTGGTGTGTTCATTACAACGTTTAAGACCACGAAAGAAAGGTAAAAGATAACTAGGGAGGAATCCAAACAGAATTTCTTCCAGATAGAGAAGCCTTGCATTGGAAAGAAATCTGCATTTGGTATTCCACTCACATCTACACTGCATTTTAGCAGATCAGCTTCAACTAAGAACAGTCCAGTCCTGTGTCATTCTGTGCGTATTTTAATTTGCTTTGCATCACATAATTTCGGGCAACACTTAATCTTGTATGTCTTGGTTGCCAAAAAAACCTTTATTATGGAATAATCCTTCCCTTTCTGCCCTTTATGTACTCTGCTTCTGACAATGCCTAAAAATGTAATAGGAAATTCAATTCTAAGCTCTCCCATGGATATGGCTAGGCTCATATGTTTCAGAGAGCTCACACCTTTGCCAGAAATTTTCCAGAATTGTTTGCATCCAAAATCCTATGATCTTCACTCCTGTGCATTCAGTAATGGATTTCATAATGCAAATTTATTTTTTTTGCTTAATTATACTACTGCTGTGTATTCTTGAGCACAACTGATATCTTCTGTGATAATTTTAACCAAGATTTTCTTTCTCTGAACCATTTTTCTACATGGTTTTCACCATTTCCTAAACCCGAATATAGATGTATACTCTTTTACTGAGCATGCACTGAAAAAAGAATTGATAGCTATTGTATATAAAAGCATATTTTATTATAAATCATAGCATTTCTTCTGGTGCTTGTGTTTGGAAATGAAAGTTCCTTTATAGCACTAAACAGTTCCACGTCAAAATTATCTCTTTGTCAGTAAGAAACTCCCAGCACTACTCAGAAAATTGCTTTATATTCCTTCCCTAAATAAATGTTGATCCACAGTGATTTGTTTTTAACACTCGTCTCTTTCATTTTCCTGTGTTCATCGTTAACTAATAGTAATGAAGGACCTTTTAACCATCAAACTTACATGTATAGTGATGTATTCTTGATCGTATTCTGTTTATGTTGCGCCTAACTCAAAAATTTCAAGCTTAAGTTTTAGAAATGTTCTATACTCTCCTTCTTCGTCTTGATTCTCTCTCCATTTCTGCTTTAAGTTTTTTTTCTTTAGTTGTTACCTTTATAGCTTAGGTCATCCTTGTGGAATACATTATGTTCATTTTTAAAACTTGGAAACAGTGTCAAAGGACCTATGAAAATTAGTGAGAAACTTTGCCTTTATGCCTGTCCATTAAACTTTCAAAGGTACTGGCTGTAATCACCCAATAGATCAGAAAGCCTGCAGATTAATGGTGTTGGAAGCCCATCCCCTCTGTATTTGAAGACTTATTTAAGAGAGTTCTGAAACAAAGCATGTCTTCAGGCAAGTAAGAGTGCTGCAAAGCAAAGCAATTATGTTATCTATCAAAACTATTCAGGGAAAATTTTGTTGGTTTTCATTATATTCAGCTGTCATTCCAAGTGCCAAATTTTCTGTGAAATTTGGAGATAACATTTTTGAACAAGTCATTGATAACTTTGATTTGATTTGAGTCACAAATCAAATAAGTAGGAAAATCAATTCATTTAACTGAGGAAAAATATATGAACAAGTAATCCTAGTAACATTTTTTTCTTGCAACTATCAACATACTGTATATTGACATAAAAATAGATTACAGTATCTTTAAAATTAAAAATGGATCAGTATATATATATATTTCCCAAGATATTCCCATGTCATAGGCATTTGATCAATTCTCACCCTCTTTTATAACTATTGATAGAACAACAAATTATCCAGAAATAACTGATCAATATTAGTATCAGTTCATAGTCTTCTTATATTATCCATCATTGTATTATTACTTTCTAGTTCATGATTGCATTTTCTTATTTAGAGTTTCAAGACTTAAGCATATTTATATACCAAACCCTTCAGGAGATTCTTTAAACATTATTATTCTTTCAAAGTCAGCATAACCACAGATAAATATATATATACTCTGGCAATACTGATACTGCATCATCTCTGTACTGGTTTGTTTATTCTAGGTAAATGAAAGGGTATTCGCACTTTATGTTTTCAGCCACATACTTTAAAAATAAAATGAAATATTCCAAATCAGTTATGTTAGAGGATAGGGAATAAGCAATTAGTCTGCTAGAAAACTGCTTTCATTCTCTTAATCAGTCAGTGAGAAGAAAAGCATTTACTTTTTTTTTTGTTCCATGTAAGTTGTCACTATATGACTGTAAGGATCAATACGAGGATTGTTTAAAAGTGTGAAACCAGCATTACCATTCAGTGGACAAGTGTGATACGGTATTTATTTACATAGTGTACAGATGAGTTCATTTTGTACAATGTTTTGTAAATAGGACAGGTTGTTTACAGGATATAAAATCACCAGCTGTTTACAGTGAAGCCCTCTGACAAGTGCATTAAACAGATTTTTGGAAACATACATCTACAGCTGAAGCTCTTTCATTATACTGTCTATTTTAAGTAGACTATGGCTTAGCATAGCACTTTCCATATTAAAGTTTTTAGAACATGCCATTATTTGTATTAATCCATGTGTGCTCAAAGTAGGATTTTTCTGGAACAAAATTAATTGTTGGCACAAAAGAATTGGAAATAACTATTGTTGTAGACCACTTTCAGTTTTATGCTTAATATTTTGTGATCAAAAAATCTGTATTTCATGAGAAAAAATGGGCCGGTTTAACTTCCAGGTAAATATATTTTGGTTTCTCTCCCTCTTCCACTCACTTCATGTCCCAAAGATACAAGAGTTCTGTTCATCATAGCTCCTTAAATTAACGAATACGCAATCTTCCCCGGTCTGTGTAGCAAACAATGCACTACTGAAGAGTCTGGCAAGCGCAAATAAGGAGCAGTCTGAGTTGTGCAGATGCCACTTCAAGAAACATGAAAGATAGAAAATTTTTAGAAATACTAGTTTTCATCTAGAAAACACAGCCCCATCCACTATATTAGAAGAAACCTAAGTTTACAAAGACAGCCAAGAGTTCAGAAATGCTGGAATAAAATTACCTGAAAAGCTCTTTTAATGTTATTCCATTAATGAACACTAAGGTTGAATTTTGCCCAGCTTTGAAGAAGCAGAGACTCCCTTACGCTTAAGCCTGCCAGCCACTACGTGAGTCAGCCCAGGCCCTGCACAGACCTCCTCAGCAGAAGGAGAGGTAATAAAGGATAAGGCAATAAGGGGTAATATGAGATCCTCATTGAGGATTCCTTGTCAATATGCAGCGACCATAAAAAATGCAATGCATTCTAGAATATTTTTAAAGAATGGAGAAAGTTGAAGTACTGAAGTCACTACTTAAAGCATTGATACAAGCCCAACACGAGAATTGTGTCAACACTGCTCATTCCATCTCAGGTTTGATGCCACAGGAGTAACATAGTCTGATTTTAATGTCTAGTTATGTTGAAAAGGACCTTTAATTTATTTGAGCTACTCTGAGAATTGTTGGTTTGAGGCAGAACCTCAGAATAAGACACCTTTAGTCGTTATTACTTTAACTCAGGACAAATTGCAGATTCTGTCTTGAATGTAGGTACAGGTCTCTGAGGCAAGGGCTGAGCATTCTCCTCTGCTTCAGTTTAGTGACATTATTGACATCATGATTTCTAAGTTAGATGAAGCATCAGTTCAAAAGGTATATTAGCAGTGAAATGCAGCATGGAGCAGCCTTCCTCATTGATTACAGATCAGAGACAGTTAACTCAAGTAAAGGATCTGCATAAAGATATGACGCAATATTCAGTGATAAGAAATAGCACTGTGAGTTTCATGTCAAAGATTTAATGAAGGGTTTAGTGTCTTAAAGTTTTTTATTAAAGTATTAATTTTCAATGTATCATGAACTAATCTAAATTGATTTAGTCTATTTTGTCTGCAGCCACTTTAGAATAAAATTTGAAGAGAAGAGCATCCCTTCTTTATTTCTCTAAAAAATAATGCATTTCTCTCTAAACCAAAGATGCTTTTTACAACTGAACAAGACTACCAGAAAGGCTTTGTTAAATAGAATGGGGCTATGGGGACATAAAGCATATGCATAAGACTGCTGTTAGCAGGTATGAATAGGAAAACAGGGTTGATCTTTACTTATTAATCTATGCACTGAAATGGGTTCAGAATTTCATATGATTTTTCTGACATACATAGGAGGCTAACGGGGTTTTTTGTAATACAAAAAATTATATTTTCAACTGTGCTATTGCAGACTTTTATACTTGTGCTGAAATTCTTAGTTACTATACCTAAAGTGAAATATCTGCCAAACTTGGGGTCTAGAGTCACTGGTTTCACTTTTGAAAAGCATATTTCTGGAACAATTTAAATCCAGAATATTTTTTAAAGCAACATTGACCAACTGAATATAAAAGTGATATCCATCTTAAGAAGAGTTGACCTTAGGTCAAAATTTACAGTTAAAACTGTCTGATGGCAAAAGTAGCAAGAAATCATTCTAAAAGGAATAAAATGGAAGAATAAAGGCAAAAGACAATGATTAATACTGCAAAACACAATAGAAAAATATGCCAAAAGCATGAAATAAAGACTTCATGCTTTGTAATGAAGCAATATCACTACAAATATTACATTATTAGTTTGACAGTGGAAAAGTATTTTCTTAGATTTTATGCCATCCTGCATTAAAAAATGTGAATCATAGCTGCTATAAATCTGAACTTTATTGTAAGTCTCATGAAGAGCTGACTGGGTGGTCTCTAAACAGTGCACTATAAAGGGAAAGTGTAGGTGAAAAGCCATAATATAGATAGTTCTTTATAAAGTAAGCAGAAAGATAGCAGTAATTCATATTATATAGCATTACTGGGATGTTACAGAGGGTTGGAAAACACTGAGGAAGTTTAATTCAACTGCATTTTGCTTCACTAGTGAAATAATAGTGGTTGATGATGTTACTATCATCTCCAGACACTACCGAGTGTTGGTTGGGTACTCTTTGCAGGCCTAGAATCATTTCTAATAGCTGGATCCCAACAATCATTGAGATGATAACAGGCTTTGATTAGCATTGATTAGACCTCAGGTGCTTACTCAATGCGTAGTATAGCAGGGTAGATCTTACCAAGTCTAGGGGCTACTAGAATGCAAAAAAAAGAACTAAAAAGTAACTGCAAAATCACACTGAAAACCTTGCCACTATCCTGAAATATTAGAGAAGATCTACTGAAATTAAGAAACAGTAAAGGATGTAAAATTATCAGGGCCTATTAAAAACTGATAAGAGAAAAATATATTCATACATACAGTTTTTTAATGGAATAAGATTGTCAGGCAATTTCAGATTAAAGAACATTTTCAAAAATAAACTAGAAGTTTACACAAAGGCTTTGGTAGACAACACTGCTTTTATAATTGTCTTCAGAAATGTTATCTATTATGATTATTCAAAATTTTAATTTATACATTAGTTAAATCAGAAGTTTACCATGATAAATCAGCTTAATCAATTAAATAAAATACATTATATGAGTTTGCAGTCCATAGTCTCACAATTATACCTACAATTAACTTTTCTTTTTCTGATTTCAAAGAAGGACTTCAGAGATTATTTCTTTAAAATGTTGAGATTCGTCTGTCACACAGTCTTGCTGATCCTCACGAAAATCATCTGTCTTTTGAGGTAAATAAGCAAGATACTGAATGCAAAAGCACCACTAGTGACACACTGTTTAGTTATCTTTGTGATTCACATTTAAGTAACTGGCTTTTCTTGGGTAGAAGCCATCCCTTCCTTCATTTAAATTAATGCTCAGATATAGTTGATGCTTTTAGCTCTGTGCCAGACAGAATTATCCTGTTGTAGATTTTATCTTTCCACAGAAGTAGCAACAACCCAAGTTTCAATATCTATTTTCCACTCTGGGGTTCACCTAAAAAGAGCTTCCATTCTTTGAGTGGTACCTAGATATACAAAGCCGTACCTAGATAGATTTCATCAGCAGAGATCTGCCTGTTTTTGCCCAGCCTGTTTCAGTCTTTTTTGACTGAAAAGCAAAGATTTGCATTCAGTGCAGTACAGTATTGAATGAAGCAAGAAAAATAATGAAAGTTATTAGTCACAAACATTTGGTAATTTCCAAGTGGAATTTCACTTTGACTCAGACTGTAAACTTCATTATTCATGCTTTGATTGCATTCACACAAACAAAATTATGTTGTTTGGATAGTTGACCAAAACATGCTTTTACTGTACCTAAAACCCCTATAATCATGGAACAAAATTTGCTGTGAGCAGCACAAAACTGAATATAGGAATAAAAAATGAATTTTTTTAAGTTCAAGTCATCAGTCCAAAAACAAAAGAATGCAGTGTGACTCTCAGTTTGAATTGTGAATTCTGAAAATTATCAGTAAATAAATTTGAGTTAACAGGGTTAGAAAGAAAGATTCTTCATGCAGTCACCAGATACTTGAGTAAAAGCCTGGAATGTGTCTATATACATAATATTAAAAGACAAACTTTGCTGAATAAATTTTTATCGCTACTATTTAGTCCAAATCTGCCACTGATCAACTTAAGCAGGTTTGCCAGTGTGAGAATATGCCAATGAGATCATTGTGTGTTGCAGCCTATAGGAGCTACCAATTACTAGTTTTGACCAGTCAAACTTGGATATTTTGAATCAAAATCAATTCAGACCATCCATGTAGATACCTCATATTTTTATTAATTTCTGTTGTCTTAGTTACATTCTGAGAGAAAAGAGCAAAAGGATAGATAAACATGCCAATAAAAGGAGGCAAGCATACAATTATTTCTGCCTTTGACTCTTTACCCAGAGTTAAACAGGAATTAGTATTCCGGGCTTGTGACTTTACCTCTTGGCTCTTAGACTTTTAAATGCAGTTGCTAATAATCTCCATGCATTCATGCATGCTGACAGATATGCCACAACGCTTTAATCAGCATTGCCTACAAGGCTAATAAAGGTTAGTAATAAAATAAAATTCTGTAGGGGCTCCTTCTTTACAGGCAATATCAAGCCCTATGAACTTTTAATGCCTACTCTGTCCATTTAGATAGTCATGGCTCAAAGCTTGTATTAAAAATAGCAAGAAATGCTTATTCTGAAGTGTTTGAAAATATTGCAAATTACGCTGTAGTATTGGCTTACTCCAAACTAATCTTATCCCTTACTGACCTTTGCAGGAACACTTCTCTTTCATTTGGCAGCTTCATTTCCCTTCCTTCCTTCTGTCGTATTCCCTTGTCCTTCTACCTTTAGTTTATTTAGTCATCAGGAATTGGTGAGATGGGGCTGCTACTTTTTAACTACGTAGCTGATATGTTTGTTGTTTTCACCCAGAATCAAATACCTATTTCTCATTACATTTCCATTGCAGCTTCATTTTCATCTCAATATTGCATTCCTCAGGAGCTGTACAATACATTAGTTTTGAGGAAAGCAGTGAATATATTTATTCTTTGCTTTACACAGTGCTGTGGATTTTCTGATTCTGTATTTCCCTATGCATTTTACAGAAGGACTAAATTTGTCATGAAGCTAAAAATAAATGAAAGAATGAATAAAGAAAGCAACAGCATATGTACACATGCATTTGCAGTAAAGATATTCTATTAATGTTATTTATTAGAAATGTGGGAAATCTGCATACAGGCTAATCAATGTTATACATTGATGTCAATACAGACTAAACAATGAGGGCACCAGAATTATCCCAGAAGCAAAACACAAAGGAAGGACACCAGGGAAGACCTCTGTATGAGAGATGCCAGATAGTTTACCTACTTGAAGGGTAGTTTTAAAAAGCAATGGTCTGCCACCTCCTCTCCTTTCTTTTCTTTCTGTTAAGTAATGATCTTCTCTTCTGGTGACAGAATACATTGCTTTGGGGGTTTTCTTGGTTGGAAGCAGGCCTCCTCCCAAGTTTTTTGCCAGATGCTGAACTTTTATCCTTAGCATTTTTGTCAGAATATTCTCAGGATGTCCCATAGACGATAGTCAGAGCACTTCGGTGCATTCTTGTATTGACCATATTGCATTATCTGCAACACTGATATATCTGCCAACATGACAGTCAAACAATTCTAGGAATGACAGCCCAAAACAACACAATAAACCACACAAAAAGGAAGGGATTTATTTAAAAAAAAAAAAAAAAAGGAACTTATTGCTTTGTATTGCTCCCTAAAGCTTTTTTGCCACTGGCTGTTCACCACAAGACTGTACTGCAGACCAGAGATAACAGATAGTCCCATCTAAGCAGGATTTCTCAAAATTCTTAAAAAAACAAAACAAGAGTAGCAAGCCATAAATGAAATGTGTCATCAAGATGCTTTAAAGAGTAAATCCAGCATCTACTGAAGGACTTTTTATAAGAGAAAAACAAGGCCAAATTTGTTGATTACAGTATTTGTTCAGATTTTATTAGTTCAACTTCAGTGCTAATTCTTTTTCTTTCATTGAAGATTAAATCTGAATGAAATTTATCTCTGTATCAAGGACCAGCAAAGAGACTGTTCTACTTATGCCTTATTTTCAGATCTGAAGAATAATTTAAATGATGCCCGAGTTTTTGTAAGGATCCTTAGCAAAGAATCTCTTTGGTTCTATGAAACCTAGAGACTATGAATCTCTTCCATCAGAATAGGAATAATCACGGGGTTTTCATACCAGTGTATTATAAATTTTCAACGATGTTTCTCGAAGGTCTGGTTGCAGAAACAGGCTTATATCCATTTTTTTCCATTCTAATTGTTCTTAAAATGCTTGCTTTTTTTAATATCTTTTACACTTTGTTCATAAAAGAAAATCACATACGATTGGAGTTATCCTGTCAGAGAAAGCCTTGTGAAAAAAGTGCCCAGTTTACTGCACTATTTTTTGCAATGCTCCTAGTATTTAAGACTTCGCTGTTCATCACAAAGACATATCCAATTCTTTCACTGCTTGATTTCCTCACCAGTACTATAATTAATACATCCTTAGTCATGTTCTTGCATGTCTTCCTTTTTATTAACATCTGGCAAACCTATATACTTTGTAGTGCTACAATTCTGCAGACATTTACAGTCAAACATTTTAAGTCTATGTAAGTGATAGCTCAGGGTTTAAAAATAGAGTAATTCTTTTTTATTGTGGCACTTTCCTTTTGTTCTTGTTTGACTTTCACATGGATCTTTTTTTCCACTGAGGGTTTGTAGTCACTCATTCAGCACCAGCATCTCCAATTGGAGGTCCGGATGACCATCTGCTAGGACGCAAGTGATGTGTTGGGCAAGATGTGTACGTATATCCCTTGGTGCTCTTACAAAGTGGCCATGTAAAGCTTCAGTGATGCAAATCATTTCCTGATTATTTAATAAAAACAAGATACTGAATTTACTGTGTCCCTGTTTTGGTAAATAACTATCCACAAGTCTATTAAATAGTCAACACTTAAATGTCGGAAAAGATATATTATGATACTTAAAACATATCTTCAATTTACCATTCTGTCATCTGCAAATTACCATTTCCCCAACACTATTGCCTTGTTAAGTGACCTGTGATGTTTACAATGTGAATATGTCTGGATTATATTAATTCTGCCATTTAATGCTTGTTTTAAAACAAATATTTGTCCATAGTTTTCTTATGAAAGTTTAACATTTTCACCTACTGATTACCAATGATTTTGTATTCATGACTCAGCAACATAAAGCCCAAGAAACTATAACTTTAAAATTTAGTCTCAGTCAAATCAGAACTAGAATAAGAAGCATAACGATAATTCTGTGTTCTAGATATGTACTGGCACACTTTTTTGTTTATACTTAAGATACACATAGGCAATATCAATAATAGAGTTCCAGTGTGAAATCAATTTTTTGAGTTGCGGTGAGCTGGTCTGGGACTCTCTATGCAATCCTCCACTGGTTTTGACTGGCCATGCCTCTTAGGCTGTTTCTTAAATACGTTCTCTCTCCTCTCTGGTCATGCTACATTGTCTTATAGAATCAGAAATGGAATAGACCTTTAAGATCATTAAGTCCAACTGCAAGCCCTTCAACACCATACCTGCTAAACTATGTCCCTGAGCGCCTCATCTACGTGTTTCTTGAACACTGCCAGGAGCAGTGACTCCACTGCTTCTCTGGGCAGCCTGTTCCAGTGCTTCACCACTGTTTCTGTGTAGAACTTTTTCCTAATATCTAACCTGAACCTCCCCTGGCAGGAGGCCATCTTGAGGCCATTTTCTCTTGTCCTATCAGTAGTTATTTTGGAGAATAGATCGACCTCCGCCTCAGTGCAGTCTCCTTTCAGGTAGTTGTAGAGAGCAATAAGGTGCCTGAGCCTCCTCCAGACTGAATAACCCCAGCTCCCTCTGTCACTCTTCATAAGGTCTCTGCTCCAGCCCCTTCACCAGCTTTGTTGCCCTTCTTTGGCCATGCTGCAGGACCAAACAGGTCCTCCTTTAGTATTTTATCTTCAACAGGCTCCTAGTGGGAGCTTAGGCAGGACCTTATATGAAAAGTGACTGCTCTGAAGTATTGTGATTTAAGGATTTAACAGCTGATCTACATATTGTTAGTGAGTTAAGTTCTTCTATTGAGTCTTCCTAAGTGGAGCTGCAGTGGAGTTTTTCCAGCATAGATCGGTGTTTGGCAGGGCAGCAATCCTGAAGATGTGACACTTCAAAAAATAAAGAGAGGTTAAGAAATGATCAAATACTGTGAAGATCATGAGAAACATAGGCAGCTGATATCAAAAAGCTAATGAAATAAACTGAGTAATCAATTATGGGAGACCATATTCTTGTTTATTTTACAGGCTCTCCTTTATTTAGCATTAAATAAAGCTTAAGTTATTAAGGTATGTCCTCTGATATGAGTTCCATGTTAAGCTTTACAAAAAGTCAAGAAAAACGATACAAAGATTACAGGACTGCAGCATTTTCTGGGAAATTTCATTAATTTAAAAATTTGAATGTGCTCATTTACAAAACACAGATCAGACTTGAGTAGGTCTACAAAATTATTGCATAAACTTAGTGCATTGTAAAGCACAGGCTTAAAGCTAGTTCTGCTGCAAGGCTGACGAGCTGCTCTCTCAAGAGTAGTGAGAGATCAAGCACACATACTAGAAGAGAAGGAAAAGATCCCTAGAATATTTTTCTTCCCATTGCTGCATTTGTGCCAGACCCTGCCACAGAGATCTCCGAAGAGCTGCCTGACACATCCATTCACTCATTGATCATTGCAGCCTGGCAGGGAGAGTAATTAGTCAGTAACAAGATGGATTTTGTCAGGCTGATGTTAGCACGGCAGGGTCTCAAAACCAGTGTATCTTGCAGATAAGCTTAAAAAAGGCAGAATAAAACATTGCCGTAATTGTGTCAGCCTGTCAGATACCCAGGTCTCTCTCAAAGCAACAAGATCCAAGATGGTCAAAGCCGAGTGACCCAAAAACTCTTCCTAAACCACTGTATGTAGCCTGGCAGTTATCGACAAACACTGCTTTAATGGAATAAAACCACTGCTGAAGGGAGAGAAATATGAAGAGAAAATTACCATGTGAAGAATTTATATATGGTGCTGACATTTCCTTTTGTGCGTGTAACTATTAATGTGTTTTTTAAAAGTGCATTAAAATTTAATTAAAATTAAGAACAAATATCAGAAAAGCAATAAAAAAATGTATTGAAAGATCTTATATTGACAATCAGTTTTAGGCAGTAACCTTAATCAAGGCTAATGTCTTTTCAGTGTCTCAGATGAGATCTTCATTTTGTGTCTTAGGCAAGCCTTTTGCTTTTTCCGCCGGTAATCTGCGTTACTCGTGTGTGTGCTGCAGTCTAATTATTATTCAGTCTTATCACATTTTTAAATAGCATCTCTGGTAGAACCTCATAAAATATTTATTAATAAATGTAAAGTACCCAACATGTAAAAATATTTTCACATTATTTTATTTAACAGCAACAATATTTTACGTGGACCTTCATCACAATTTTCAGTAATTTCAGTATTATTGGGTTTTTTACTCTTGACGTAGGGAAACCTATGTGAAGCAATGTTATTGCTAGGACTTGCAACAAAAAGTTCAGTTTTGTTGATCTCTGCAATATCCCATTGCAATCAGCAAATGTACATGACAAGGTATAAATTGCATTGTATTTGTTCTAGCTCATTACACGCGTTTTAACACAGCCTTCTGATTCAACTGGGTCATATATACTGCTTAGAATTTAGAATCTATGTGAATGCAGTTGGTAAGATCTGCCAGCATTATGTAGACTTAAGTCCTTAATACTTTCAGCTGGCTGCTGATGTGTCCCTCAGATGTAGAAACAACCCAAATATAGATCCTTTATTGATCCTTCACCAAAGAAGCAGGCGCATATGAAGGTATTCACACATTTCCATGGTTTAACATTAGGGTCTAAATTTGGAATCTCCATTTCTGGCAAGAATTCAAATTTTCCATTCAAAATGCTGATCCATCAAACTTGCTAGATAAGTCATTTTAATTATGCAAGTGAACTTACTGACAGGGTTACATGGCTATGCAATTTGGGAAAGATTAAAAGTTCTGGATGTATGTCAGAGGGTAAAAAAATATGCTGCATACAATTGAAAATGCAGGAAATGCTAAAACAATAGAAATTTTTGTATCTGTAGCGGACTGTAAGAAAATTGGCTAATTATGTTTTATAGGAGTAAAACAGAAGTAATGAATTTATTCATTTTGTCTTTCATTGTGTAGTGTGTATTTTGGAAAAAGCTCTACCCAGTGGATGGAAAGACAGAGTTAAGTTGGTTTTTAAATCCATTTTCAGTGCAGGATACCTTCCTGTGAGTTACCTGTTTAAAATTCAGCTTATGATAAATTTGTTTTGAAAAGTACTTAGAGATTTAAAAGGATGTAGATTTCCGCAAAAAGAACTAAGTATTAGTTAATTATTTTTTGCATCTAGGATACGAAAAACAGTCCACTGGACCATTTAATGATTGTTCTGATCAATAATAGTAGTGTTTCTGTGTTTAGCTGATCAATCATGCTTAAGGATATAATGTAGAACTTTAGTAGATCTGTCCTAACACCAAATAGTAGGAATTTTCCATGGTCTCAAACCCAGAAGATAAAAGGAAATAAAGTTGAAGGGACATTGCTTTGTTACATGAATGTTTGCCATGGAATCTATGTTAAATAAATAAATAAATAAAACCTTCAGTCTTCTTACTTTATCATCTTCTGCTATATGAAGTGCTAAGTGAAGTGCTATCATAAAACAACATAAAATTAACACAGTTGTGTTTACTTTATTATGGGCAAAATTTTGATACTCAGCCAGAACACAGAACTAGTGCAGATAATATACAAATGCAGTTAGTACCATACTTAGAACCCACTGTTTGAATTGTACTGGTAGTTATCATGTTCTGTGTTAGATACAGATGTCTGAGTATTGAGCAAGCATTATCACAAATGGCCAGACAAATGAGTTTTGTTTTCAGACAACTCACATTTAAGAATGAAGCTGACTTCATCTATCAGGGTGTCACGTGAACCATACCACCCGGGGCATTTTGTAAAGTGATGTACTGTGGAAAGAGAGCCCCTTTTAGCTCCTTTTGTCTTTACTTCCTTGACTGGGTGTTAAACTCTATTAACAAGATCTTCTTGGATCTGCATGTTTTGTTCAATGAAGTTATCTTACAGAGGGCTGAAATGGGTTATATTTCTGGGTAAATATGTTGGAGAGGTGATTTTGGAAGGCTTTAATGAAAGGATGGGAGTGATCCATGATGCAAAAATGTACAGATGGTCGTAATCTTCTATATCCATCAGATTTATTCTTTCTTAATCACAGTACATTTTGCTTATAGCTTTGACTTTGTTCTGTCTTTGCTACTGTTTTCTACTGCATATTAGCAACTTTTGCCTGTACTAAAAAACGTTAAGTAATGGTCTAAGCTGCTCATCTGTTAAAAGCTACCCATATTTATCCACCTCTGTTGTTTACTGTCATTAATAGGAATTGCATTTCACAATCTGACCTTGAAATGACAGTTTATGTGCATAAATCTCCTTCCCTCTAACACACATCTAAACGCATAGTATTCATGAGCACAAACATTAAGTCAAAAATCTCAGATTTAATACTCGAAAAATAGATTCTGATGAAAGAGTACTTAGAGGAATTGGAACCATTCTTTTAAGGGTATTTTTTCTTCATTTTAAATTTTGAAAATAATATTTGCATCCCATAATTTTTTCTTTTTACCTAGTAGCACAAAAATATCAAGTGCAGCTGCACAATTGAACAGACGCCTTGTATGATTGCAGTGCTGTTCCGTAGTAAGAATAATAGAGTAAACAATAAGAATTTTTTTTTCTAATAAAAGCGAACATGTGGTTGGCTTGCTATAAGAAATTATTTGCAGTACCCATAGAAAGCACCTGGAGACCACTTGATGCAAGTGTTGTGCCTCCCACTTGTTAGATAATTTTAGGAATATATTCTATGTAAAGATTTGCTTTCAAATGAGAACATATTTTTTGTTTCCCACCTTCTCCTGTAGCATGAAGAGAATTATAGGATTACCAATGGAAAAGAGCTGCTTTGTCCGTCCCACAGGTAGTTATGTTTTGGGGGGGAAGTGGATGTCCCCTAGAGACATTATTCATTAAAACACCTAGGACTTCTCCAAGACAAAAGGTCCTACAATAAACTAGCTTATGTTAGAATTCTGCACCTAGAGAGTGTTGATGTTTCTCCTTACAGTAAACACATTAGATCTTTTAGCCTCATATTCAGGCATGGACGTATAAGAAACATAGCCTGTAACTACCTACATCTTCTTCCACCAGCTTTCTCGAGGGGGACATGCATTTTCCTTACCATAATGAGGGCCATAAAGAAGAAAAATGATGTGGCCTGGTATAGATAGGGAGTCACATTACAGTAACTTTTCATCAAAATTAGAGTAGTTAGAGACTACTATATTATAGCAATGGTGGGTAACTCTGCTACTGTTAAGAGCTAGCTGTCAACATTTCTATTATAAACCCCATTTGTCAGAGGTTTGTAACTCCTCTGGAAAGATCCACTCAGGAGTGAAGTCTGTACAGCATGACTAAGCAAGGGAATGATCTTTTAAAAAAGAGATAAAGGAAATTTGAAACCCAAGTCATTTTCTGATCATCTTTTTTCCCCGCCTTGTTTCCTTTACTCTAGTATGGTTGCTTAGTTACTTGTTTGAGCACAGGGACTTACTGCAAGTAAGGTTTTCCAAAATGTTTCAGTGATTACTGAAGTGATTACTGTATATTTAGAAATCTACCATAGCTCCAATGAGTAGCCTTACCAAGCAGTCCTAGCTGGTTACAGAAACTTCTATGGCACCTCGACACAGTGTTATCAGAATAAATGAATAAATAAAATGATAGTATGAGATTAAAAGGAGATGATGCAGATGCCTTTAGTCTTTCTGATCTGGTCATCTTCTCTTGGCCAGTCTCAGCTGCAGCGTGTTTCTTCATGTAGAACACAGTTCTACACTGTGAGTTTCAGTGAAGTATAGCAAGGGGAACAGGCCATTTCTGAGACGTTTGATCTGTCATTTCCAGAGAGAAGTGGAATGGAATCCCACGAGACATTGAACTACCAGCTTCTCTTAGGCAATGAAGTATCCACTGAGCTGTTCTTCTAAGAGTCTGGCTGTTAAACTTGGTGTCCCAGCCAAATTTCTTGTCAAGTGTTTATTAGTGCTAATAATCACTGAATGAACAATGCAAAATAAAACTGTGAGTTTTCATTTGATTTTAAAAGCAAATTTATAATGACTGTTTTTATGACCCTTGAAGTAAATCAGATCTTACCATGGAGGGTGAAGTAATAGGTGCTTCAGATAAATGTCATAGGAGATTGCCACTTGGTCTTTTCTTGATATAATCTTCCATCTTTTGGAAACATCATGATGACATTATTGTAGTCCAGTTTCCCTCCAAAATCATCTCACAAAACAAGTATTTCATCATCACTACAAATTTTATTGCATTTACCTTTTTGGTGCTCATAGTAGGTAGAAGAACAAGAAAGGGCAGAGATTTTCATGCTTCATTTTTACACCAATCTTGACTTTGATATGAAGAACTGAGAATACGAAACACAAGGGCAGATTATTTTTTCTGAGAACTAGGAAACTATATGCATTTTGTGATTAGCAGAACCATGTTTTGTTGCTTCCTTTGCTATTATTACAAAACAAGTTAATTGTTGCTTCTTCTTCAAAGGGTCGGAAATATATTTAGAATCTACTCATTGTTTCTCCTCCTTAAATTATAAATCTTTCTGTTTCTGAAATAGTCATTTATGAAATTAGATTATTGCAGATAGCTTGCCTATTGAGCCAGAATAAAAAATTCAATTGCTATTAATAAAGTAGTTTCAGCCTGCATTCTGAAAAAGATTGTGTATTGTTCAGGTTCTGAAAACAAAACAAACCAAAAACTCTGCTGGTGAAATGAAAGTTTTTAATAAAGGTCTCATCACAAAGGTGAAAGTTTTTACTCACCTTTTTTATCAAAGAAGTATGGACAGATTATGCTGATGGCTCAGTGGCCTGAGTGGTGTATCAAACCATGTAGAGCAGTAATCATCTTTGACATGAGTCTTTGGCATAATCACTTTAGGGAGATGAGTTTGCATTCTTCTGGGAAATGTTTATGATCCTAAACAGTAAAATCTACAGAAAAATTAATCAAACCGGTTCTTCTATCATGTCAGATAATCTGTATGTTAACATGTCTGCTTTCAAAGATAATGGTATCTATAAAGAAATAAAACCCTTTGATTTATAACAGAAATATATTTCTGGTTGAAAGCTATGAACAGATTTATGTCTATGAGAATATGTTTAAATACTACTCAGCCTCCAACTGCAGGTTGAAACCTTATGTTTTTATGTTGAGAGGCTCAGAAACTGCCAGAATAAAGCATTGAAATAAGTTTTATTTTCCTATTTCTGCAACTCATGAATGGGGTTATGTTATCAGCAGAGATAATAACACGTTTAAATGACTTGGAATTTATTTGGTTCACAAAATCTTACGGGAAGACTGACAGCGCCTTAAGCAGCAGCAGTCAGTGAGGATGTGGCTTGGGTATTGACAGGAGTGATTTTTTGAGTAATGAAGAAGGTTATGTGATTAAGTTTCCTGAAGCATACATTGCCTGCCGTGTGCACTTACTGTATTGTCACCCTTCTGAGTTGCAGAAGAGCTTCACTTTTTTTCAGTAGCAGGATCAATAGGATTAGGGGATTTGCAATCTAAGCTTGCCTGTGGCTTCTTGTTAAGCATGTCGTATGCTTTATAGCTGCCTTTGACTGGCTTTTTGCACTGTTCCATGGTATGAATCACCTAATAATATCCCTTCATTCTGATGTTTTGCCCAGTTTTTCTATTAGTACTTTAAAAAATAAGGTATTTAAAAATAAGTCATTTCAGACCCTGAAATTCATGTTTAGGATTTTAAATAATAGTCTACTTTTCAGAAATTCTGAATATTCTTTGATTTTCACAGCAACTCATGATACAAATTTTTTATTATTATTAGGAGGGTTGTTTGGTTGTAGCTGTGCTGCAGAAGACCTCTTCCTTTGTGTGTCAGGCAGCATACACCCAGAAGCCTGCAGAACCGTAATGTAGTTTGGCGGACACTTCAAGCCAGGTAGGCAGAGGACACCTGATCTGGCTCCTTGCAGGTCATCTCGCAGCCCAGAAAGGCATATTATAGGTAACTGATGGTTGTACATCCAAACATGCTTTGCAAGACAGAGCATACATGAAATGCTGAAGTCTACTTGTGCACTGCAGTTCAGTGGGCTTCTGATGCAGTATGGAGTTCAGGCATTTTATGTCTAGTCTTTAAAGTCTCTGGTGTAATGGGTTGGTATAAAGTCATAACAAAAAGAAGTGCTTACTGAAGAAGTGGAGGAATTGGATCTTTTGCAGAACTGTACACAAAGCATATAAAATACCAGGTTTGAATGATCACACGTAACATTTCATTGTCCAAGTTCAACAGCAAGAGAAGTATTGCTGCCTATCTTACCAAGTTCAATCCAATTTTTAGCTTCTATTCAGTTTGTATAGTCTATCTCTTTTCTGCAGCTAAAGGCTGCAGACACAAACAAAGGATACTTGAGAAGGTTATATACAGAGAAAAGTGTAAAAAGAGAAAGAGTCACCTAACCCTGGAACAACGTGTCTTGATAGTCCCCCATCCCTACAGATAGCAAAAGAAAAATTTTATTACTTATGTGTCATGATTTTAAGGGTTTTCTTATTGAGGAATTTAGAAAAAAAATTGCTGTGTACCTGTAACTTTGCAATTGAGTAATTAATTAGATAACTAACTAGGTGAACTGCACGTTCAATGATGAGTGAAATGTGTTGGAACTTATCAGAGCATTGGATTAAGAACAGGCTTATTCTTTTTCTAGGATGGAACAGAAATAGATGCCAAGATGGAAAAAAAAAAAAAAAAAAANTTAAGTCAAGTTTTTTATTTTTGAAAGTGAATTAGTGGACATGAATTAAGTACTTCAATATTGTCCAGGGAAAAAGAGAAGAAACATAAACATGTGTAGAAGAGTCTAGGAGTACAGTTAATCTGTATAGGACAGCCTTGTTGCAACTCAGTATGTGTGGATTTGAATATTGGGTACTAGAATACCGACAGGCAATAGTGGCTAAAATAGTGATAGAAATGGATGTCAGTGCTAGCTCAGTGAAAACAAATATAAACAAATGTACTGGAAAAACTTGGCTTCACAAAAATCTTTGTTCTATACATTTCCAGGTATTTTTATAAAGGGTAAAATCATTGGAAAGAGTGAGGTATCTATCTTCTAAAGTATTAAACTTTCTCTGATATTCATACTGGCAAACTAGAATTATTTTTGCAATGATATTATGCAAGTGAAAAAAATGGTCAGCTAAAGAAAGTCTAAGAAACTTTTTTTTTTTTTTTTCTAAAATTATGGCATGTGAATTTGGAATTAGTATCTTTGAGGTACTGTGTTGATTCTTTCAGTTCCAGATCATCCTTTCATTTTTTTCTATTTCTTTAAGCCAGATGGCATGTTCTTTAGGAAGGAACATTGCAAGTCTGATTTAAAACTTGCTGTTTTGAGCGACACTGACCTTTGTAGAGTTCTTGAGCATTACTGGAATTATAACTTCACTTGTTGAATTAAGTGAGTTTAAGGGACAAGTGCTGTGAAGTTTTCATTCACGTCTTCAGTGGAAGTTGTGTTCAACATCAAAGAGTATTTTATCTTTAAATACTAATAAAGAGTTGTTTGTATTTTTTTGTGTGTAAGTCATAGTTCTTATTTTTCTAAGGATTTGCAGTTTTAGATCAGGGCTTGAATCTTAAAAGTATTCTAAATTATAGTTCTTCTGTTTGATTAGAGATTTTTCTGTTGGATTTAACATGCAGATATGTTTTCTTGTGAAAATGAGAACTACTCCCTAAAGTGTGCAAAGGAGCACATCTCATCCCCTTTTATTTTATAATGTAATTATTTGGGGGCAACAATAAATAACAGGACTTCTCACAGAAAAGTCACAGCTTTAATCATGATGTAGAAATTCACACAAGACAGCATGACATTCACTAATAAGATAGCAAATGCAGCATGCAACTCTGCAGAAACCCATCAAGCCTTTGCAAAAAAAGTGCTTTGTTATAATTCTGACACTACAGCATAATTTATGTATATATATAGACACATGTAAGCACATGCTGGGGGGATTATTTTCAGAAAGGAGCATTTCTGTCATGAAAATACTTGTGATACACCTGAGTTTCAGAGTGCCAATAAAAGGGTAGAAATAAATCACCATGCTGACCTTTTGCTGAGATGATTAGCAGGATTGGTATGACTCATTAAATAATATGTGAGATAATTTTTTTTTACTAGTGGCAGGGGATTTCCATACAGAGCAAAAATAACATTGCAGTTGAATATCCAAATCATGGAGAGGCTCAGACTGTATCCATGAATAGAATAGTTCTAGCGTATGAGATGATTATTATTTTTAAAATGTGTATGTAAGGATTAGCCCATATACTTTTGAAAGCACTTTTTTTTTTCCAAGCTTTCTACTTTTACTACAGGTTGTGGAAAGTGTCATTTTCTATTTCATCTCAAAAGCAGAGATGGCATTTTCGTGTCATTAACAGGTTCTTACAGGATATTATGAACACAGAAATGAGAGGCCCCAGCTTTACGTCTTCAAGGTTCTCCTAACCACTGTAAATCTTACGTATGGGCTGCCTGTTTGCAGGCTCTGGAGATTCCTGCTGGACACAGAGTTGGATCCAAAGCTGAGTTCCTCTTTGAACACTGGGCTTTGGAAGGAAGCTTTTTTCTGGGCAGGAGGAGAAATGTAATAGTTCCTTTTCATGTAATTTTTAGTGCTCAGTGAACTCAGGGGTAGGGAGCATCTTCAGCCAGCGATAACTCTCTCCTGGGAAGAGGGACCAGAGTCCAGATCTGTGTTTCCTATGTGCTATTCCAATTTCCTTTTACTGGCTGTCTTCCAGTTTATTGTCACCAACAAGGACTTTTCGTTCTAGATATGGAATTAGAAGAAAAATCACCAACTCCAAGCAATAGGAGCAGCATATAGCAAAGCAGCAAGGCTTCCAACAAGTCTTCTATCCTATTTAACTCCTCATGAGCCCCGAGTGTCTCTCTATGTCAGAACCCTCCCCTCCTTTTCCCATGTTGCAGTCACAACATCCATTTGGAAAATACAAAATAGATGCTTGACTGGAAGAGAGCTGAAACTTCACAGCAAGCAACACCCCCTTTGTCCTTTTAGATCCCAGTAAACAGGCAATTAAATGTATTGATCCACTTCCCTCCTTTTTGTAGTTAGTCTTTAGTAAAGGTAACCTTTTGTAACGACAACACTAATAACAAGTACAATTTTAATAAGATTTTATTAGCCATTCTCAAAGGTTTTACATTTTGCACCCAGTCTAAAATGCCAGACATTTGGTATCTGTTAACTTTAGTGAGAATGATCCATTTGCTCCTTTGATCCACAGATACTGCAAACTAAGACACTGATGACAGCTTATTGAAGTTAATAAAAATGTTTACTTGCTGCCTTTTTTTATGGAAATATTCAAGAACCCAGTTCTTTTATTTTTCAGTCAGGTGAAATCTGGAAGTCAACATCAGAGAAAATTTTTCCTGTTTTTTTCTTTTTTTTTTTTTTTTTTTTTTTTTTGTACTCTTGCAGTTTCCAGATAAGGAATGACTCCACTGCTATCTGTCTCCAGTAATGTGAACTATCAACATGTAAGAGACAACTTGCTTTTGTGCCCTGTTAAGCTGGTCTTGGCTTCATTAAGAAGAGATATGGTGTCCAAAACACGGTTCTGGATAAGGGCATTTTGTAAGAAATAACTAGGATGTCAAGAGTTTTGTTTGCTTGCTTTTTTAAAAAAATGCATTACTGTAGCTTCAATGAAATATAACAGCACAGCATTATAGACATTTTATACTCGTGTTGCATTCAAGTCTTACCAAATAAAATTGATTATATTATCTAGTGATTGTTATTACAGATGCAAATTTTGCAGTTGGCTTGCATCTGAAGCAGCATTTTGTTAACGTCCCTTAGAACAAGATCAGAAACCCAGAGGCTGTTCCTCGCCTGCTGTATCTGGCATGGACAAACCTATGGGTGCAACGTATTCTCAGGTGTCTTGTTCCACACTTTTCAGGCTTAGCTGGCCGTGGTAAAAATACAACATGAACAATTTTAATTTGAAATAGATTCCATTATTAATATCTGTTTTTCTGAAATACTTGTTCTTAGTGTTTTCCCCAACTGCTATTCAGGGACATGTATTTTTGTATTGTATTTGTATAATATATTGTATAATATATTATAATATATATAATATGTATTGGATAATATATTGTATAATATTATCGTAGTAATTATGACATTAACATTTAAATGAATGTGTAATAAGCTGAGTGTTTAATTCACAGCAGAATCAAAATTTACTCTGTAAGCAGTCTGTGATAGACTCTTATGCTTTGGGTTTTCCTCACCTTTCCCCCAAGCCCCATTTACGTTAATATAAAAAATACCAAGTTTTAATGATCTTCTTTGGGATCTAGCAACCTTCATTCCACCCACACATCCAGCAGAAGCTCAAAACAGCAAACAAATTAGATTTCTGAAAAAAAATAAAAAAAATTCAAAGCCCCACTGGAGTCTGACATAAATTATATGAAATAATTTATGGAGGAGGGAGAAGATATAGCACTCTTCAAATGTATTTGAGTAGCTAATTATTAGTTGTCCAGAGAACTCAAAATTTTTTTTCATTTGAAGTTAGTTATTTTACTTTATGAAGTTATGTATTTAAATAATATAAAAAGTAGCACTTACCTTTTTGTCTTGACAGAATTTAATATATTAATATTTGTGTACTAATCAGAAGTTAGACACTGCACTAGTTCCCTACAGAATAACACTAGTAGCATCAGACATTTATCTATACTTACTGCTGGACAAATAGAGAAGGGCTGCTATATGTCTATTTCTTCCCTAAAGGACAGGCATTTTAAACATTTATTCTCCACCACCCACTCATTTCCTTGTTGCTTTCATAGTAAAAAACATTTCCTACTTCCTATCATCTGTGTGTTCAAACTAATCAGCATCAATAGACTACATAGCATAAGATCTGAAAAGCAATAAAGAATTCAGAATCTCTCACCTCCCAGCTAAAATAATATCAAACCTTAATTATTTAGAAGATTATTTAGAAGAAGAGTAAGGTAGGGAAAAACACCTTTTACTCTATAAAGTAGTCTCCAGTTCCAGACAGATTACTTGACTTTACTGGAAGAATTTCTAATTCAAACTCTCTTTAGAATGCTTTTTTTTTTCTTTTTCTTTTTTTTTCTTTTTTTTTTTTAAGCAGAGATATTCTAGAAATATTTTTTCTGGGAAGATCTTCTAGAGATAGCAGCACACTGTTATTTCTCATGGAGCATTCGATGTTAATGAATGCTAATGAATGCTGTGTTAATAAAGCTATAAGTTCCTCTGTTTTTTGTATGTCCAATCTAAGCGTAATCTAGTGGTAGCAGCTTGGGGGCTAAAGAGGAAAGTAATTGCAGTAGTTTCAATCTGTATTGATGTTGGCCTTTATTGGGGAAAATATGATTACTTTGGGGGAATAAGTTTTGTTTCACAAGAGATACTTCGTGCTTTTACAAATTGTCGTATTTTTAAATTAAGAGGTACTTGAAAGCAGCATTTTATTGTTAGGTTTTTTAAGGATTATTTTCTCAGTAATATTTGCAAGTGAATGCCGACTTCATCTTGATATCCAAAGGTAAAAAGCGTGTCTGGGTTTCAGAAGGAAGTGGCTGTAGCAAAATTTGATTTTGTAATATTTCATTCATGAGGAAGCATGATTGGGCTTAGAATGATTTAAATGTTTTAAATCTACATTTGTTTGTTTTCAGAACAAAACTTACTTGTTTTGAAAAAAATCTTGGGACTAATTTGATCTCCATATGACTCTCTGATGTTAATTTTGCTCAGTAATGCTGGTTTCCATAGAGCATTCGTTTTGTGCTCCCCTGCCCCATCATCTTATCAGTGACCTCAGTTGTCCCACAACAACATCATTATGTTGCTGCTGTGGACTTCTGCACACACCTATCTACAGCATGTCTCATAAAGCCTAATGAGAGCAAATTCATTAAACTAATCCCAGTAATTAGCAGACTCACAGCTTACTGCTCAGATGCCTGATTTGTGACACAATCTTAGCAAAAGGTTTCTGTTAGAAGCAACGCTTGCATCAAAACATCCATGTAAGAGAAAAGCAGTCATATCTTCATTAGAATTAATTTTAATTAGAGAGATCTCATTTTTTATATAATACCATATTTTATGTAATAGTATATTGGCTAGATCTCTTGCTGCTAAGGCGAAATTCTCACTGCTAAATTTAAATTCCTTGCACTGAAGACATTCAAATACATATTTTCTAACCTACAGACCCTGTATGTAACTGGCTGAGGTAGCCTTAACCTCTCTTTTTGAAAATGGGTGACTGTAGCCATTACACAAGTTCCTGGAAGAAGAAGCCAATGCGGATTATACAGGCGTGAACTGCGGCAGCCTTCCTGAAGGAGTTAGTGGTGCAGCCGCGTGGGGCGCCCTTTGCAGGGCCTCAGGCAAGAGGAGCGGTGGTGATGATCACAGTTTAAAAGTTTAAATGGAATGTTAATGTTATTAAATAGAATGAATCTACAGTTTAAAATAACTTTTTCAAACATTAGATTTCTAAATATAAGCTGTTTGACCAATTGCAGAGTTTCAACATGAGTGCTACTTTAACTGCCGAATCTGCAAGAGGGAGAACATTTGTCTTTTTTTTTAGAATGGCAGAGAAGAAAGTGATGACGATGATATCTATTGCACATGCAAATTTATTTTTAATTTCACTGATGGGTGACTAATTAAGTGTTTTGATTGTCTTAGCATTCTTGTAATTAGTTCTTTTTATATAGCATTTGTCCATTGACTAAATTCCCAGCTCTTTCAGGCAGGTGACCTAGGCCGACATCTTCAGAAGTGACTGTATCTGTCTGGACTTTCAACAGCTGTGTGGGTTCACAAATCAGTGGAATGTATGCAAAGGGAAATAATGTTGTTGTTTTTCTTTTTTATCCTGATTTAATTCAACTTCCTAACAGATGCTGCTGCTTATGATTATCTAGTTCAAACTAGGATGCTCGGTTCTTGTAAAGTCTATTTTCCTGTTTAAAGATCAACAGGAAGAGATGCTCTCAGGCTGGGAAAGTAACACTGAGACTAGGCTGAAAGAATATTTCGGGCTATTAAAAAAAAAAAAATTTGAGGAAAGATTGTCTCCTGAAATAAATTAAAATTATAGCAACAAATAATAACTGAAGCATTTAGCTACAATTTTTTTTAATTCACAAACAAAAATCTGTAGGTAACACAACCTGACTTTCTCTTGCACTCTGGAGCTGTTACTCTGTGAAAATTCTGAATATGGAGAAAGCTGATGTGTTATGAGACCTTGTGATACGTGTATCTGTTTTCCACTTTTTGTGGGTTTTGGTTGAGAAGTGGCATACCATCCCGATTTTCCTTGCTATAGCAGCAATTAGAACATTCTGAATATGTTTCTATTTGTAGTTGCATTTGTTACATTATTGACTTTGGTAAAGTTGGGGGTGTTTTATGTTATTTTTTTAACTGAGATGAAAATTGTTCTTCGAATGTTAGTCTTAACTAATCCACATGATGCTTCCTTTAACATAATACTGAAGTTAAAATGAATATAAAATTAATTAACATGAATAAGCCTAGAAGAAAAAAAAAAACAGGAAAAGTCAGTATAAGAGTGAGAAAGTGTGACAGTACTGAAAGCATTTCAGACTCAACTCTAATCACTTAGGCACTAGAAATTTAATATGAAATTTGCATGCATAAAATTTCCAGGTGATTTTTCAGATGAAGAGATGTAAAATGTAACTTTTACCTCCTTAGAATAATAAATGATGAACATGTTTCAAAAGCTAGATTGTTAAAATATATATGTTTTTTTTCTCAGTGTTAAGTGAGGAAATAGCCTAAGGGACAATAGCAAACATAATAGAAACATAATAGATTTTTTTCATTTTTTTTTTTAATCAAATTTGAATTGAGAAGTATTGGAAAGAAATAGAAGAGACTATGTTACTTTTGTAAAATTGAAAAGTACCTACTGTGGGTAGTTAAATTCTTTTTTTTGAAATAACTGCTTGTGGATTTAGATACTAGGTGTAAGTGAAGTCCTTACTGTTTTACACTAACAACCTACAGCTGTGTTTACCATTAACTGGATTATTGTCAAAGGAATAAAGAAATATTAGATACCCACAAAGGCAATAGAAGGTGATGCTTCCAGCTGCCGGCAAGTAAAGCTAGTAGTTTATACTTCTGTATAAATAAGCCATATAAAAACTTGCCATAATATTTCTGTAATTAAAATGCAAGAATTATTTGTCAGCATAGAGGCCATATGGAATTTTGTGCTTAATGACACTGTTTATACTGATATAAAAGAACTGATTTAAGAGACTAATATTTAGGCAAGCAAAACAATTCTTCACTTAATATTGCCTGTATTCAGGAAACCTGCTCTGAAAATGGAATACTTCGTGTTTCCCTTTATACCATCATCAGTGAATATTATGTCCATAAAATTGGTATTAATAAACGTAGATAATTTTCTTTTTAACAGAAGAATGAAATTAAGATCAGCATTTAATCTAGAAGATCAGTAAAGAATAAGTAATAAAATCATCTTTAGAATGAGCTATTTCTTCTGTCATGATGCTGCAACAGATAAAAGAATGCTTCTTTGTAGTCGTACTTTTTTTGAGTTAAATTTGGGAACCCTCAGATTCTCAGCTACCTACCAGAAAAAAAAAAAAAATTGCAATTCTTCCCAGATGATCTGTGAAAAATATTAATTCATGATACAGATTGTATGTGTGTGTATCTCGAAACAATGATGACCAACCAACACCATTATGTTTACTTACTGTTGTCCTGGAACATACGTTGAGACAACTCTATGGTTTAGTCTTACGTGCCCCTGTTTTCCAACAGATCCAGATAAAACAAAAAAAAGGCAAAATAGTGATGAAGATAATGATTAAAAGCATGAACGTCTCCTTTTTTTAAAATTTCTTTTTATGTGCTGAAATTCAGGTTGCAGGATGTTGTTCTAACCTTCATCCTTTTTGAGTGCTAGAACAGGATCACCAGTTTATGCTGTCATAAAGCCTTTTTTTTTTTAAAACATACTTTAAACATTTTCAACACATTTGAAAAAAAGAAACAGAACAAAACATACAAACTATTGCCAGAGTTATAAATGGGTTTACCTGCCAAAACAAATCTGATGACAAAATTGAAGCAGTCAAAGAGACAAGAAGCATAAGAAACAGTGCAAAGCTGCCTTGGATGGAGTTGGAGTTATTTTTATTGGGGGGTGGGAGGCAGAAAAAGCTGTGGTTTTCTGATATTCTGACAATTTTCCCGTCAATGGAACAGTTTCCACTAAGTATCATGATGGGTTGTTGATGAGAAGAAGGCAAAATGAACAGACTTTTTTTCTATGCTTAATTTCTTTTATTTTTAAATCTACTTGGAAGTGATTGCATTCATGGTTCTGATTTCCACCCTCCTGCAGTAGACTAGTTCGTACAGGCTTCGAGACTCTAAAGAGCTTTCTGTAGATATTATGTGGAATTCAGAGTAATTTACCTACTGGCTCAACCTTGAAATAAGAATGCTCGTGTGATTTACTGACCTTTACCTTATACCTCAGTACTGCAGTACTTTTTTTTCCCCTCTCCCCTTAATCTTGCTTCATGTCTCTGTGGAGTGTGTATTTTATGGTAAGGTGAAGAGGGTTCTACAGTGCTCAAACACACTTAAATTGTAGCAAATTTACTTTTTATGATACTGTATCATGTATGCTTATTTTTATAGGAAATAAAATACGTAGAGAACGTATTAGTTATCTTCATCATTAGAGCATGAACAAACTGAATGACAGAAAAGAAACTGAGATATCATATCCAAGTGCTGTTACTTCCTTCTCTTGTTGACTGAATTATTTGCTTTGAGAGAAGATGTTTCTCTGCAGAGTGCAATGCCTTTCTCTGATTGTTTCAGGGAAACATGGAGGAGTATATTGTCTTTCCCTTATTACACATAAACACACAGTTGATAAGTAATTTTTCTGGAATTTAGTTTAAGTATAGCTTCTTTTGTGGTTGCATTTCTTATCTTTGCTTCGTGACTGCCACTTCTCCCTGCAGACGACATTTTGGCTCCAGACACGTCAGCACCAGGATACTTTGGGTTTGCTTCACACTCTGCTTGCACTGGTTGCACATCTGCGCCTTCTCTGGATGGGTGTTTTTAGCAATTAAATTTCGATCAATTTGTCTGTGATGTTCCTGTAGTTGCATACTGACAGTCTCAAGTAGGTGTCTTCATACTAACCAGAATGGTTCTGCTTGGATGCGAAAGTAACTGTTTTTTTTTTTTTTCCCAATAGAGGAGAAGAATAAATGGAGAAACTGAGGCTAAATTTTATTCATTGTAAATGCTACAAAAGTTTCCTGCAGTCTTTACAGAACTTTTCTTCACTTTGCACAGTTTAAAATCAGAGTCCCTGGTATTTTTCATAGAGGAAACTCAGCACAGTGATGTTGCCAAAAAAAAAAAAAAAAGAAAGAAAAAAAAGTTTGTTTTATATATATGAGTTTTGTATCAGAAAACAAAGTCAGCACAGTGCAGAAGCATGAATAACCTGCTTCTCAGAAGTACTTATTTTTAGAGGTTACCTGTATGTACGTGTACATACAGTGCTGTATATATGCAGTTGATGGACTAGACACTGCAGATTTTTAATAATGGTAAAGCTATTTGTGGGGAAAAATCTTTCTTTGAGGTGTTTCTCTGCCAAGGAATTCATGTTTTCACTTCGCTGGAATATGGCTCCTGCAGCCTCTTGTGGAATGGATGAATGTGAGAAAGGGCACTCAAACAAGTGCACTTTCTGAGCTGCCCAGATATGAGCTTTAAGCAAAGCATGCCTGTTTACTAAGAGGTAAAGTAGAAGCTTTCATCTAGAATTATGCTCCTCCTTTGCCCAGTACAGATGCACAAACTCTGCAAACTGCTTTTAAATCTGCATAGGAAATAGGTGGGACAAATTCACCATAGTTTTGATAAATTTAAAAATATGATGTGCAGCACTACTCTGTATCATACAGTAGGAGACAAGTCTGGGAAATGGAAAACAAATATTAGTTGCAGAAGCTGGTGTTATTCTATTTCATTTTTAACTGCAACCTGTCTATTTTTGTGATGATTTTATCACCTGTCTCTTGAATACAGTAATTCTCAAAGCACTAATATTTCCTCCTACGCTGCTGTTGTAAGAATGTGCTGTATTTGATGATCAACAATAATATACTCCAGAAAGTCTCTTAAGCCAGAAATGCTTGGAGGAAATGGATCTTGTAACAGTAGCAAATCAATACATTTTTTTCATATTAAAGAAAGATATATATTTGCATTAAAGACATCACTAGACAGCTTTTGTTTAGTTTGCTCACTTATGACTTGCAGAGATCATCTGTATTTTTATACCAGTCATTATGAAGCTTTGAAGTCTATCCAAAACAGACAGTTGCAATATTAGCAGGAAAAAAAATCAAATAATTTTAACATTCATATTTGTATGTTGAAAGTAGGTAAGGTCTGGAGAATACCTGCATGATTGCTTTAAGCAGGAAGAACAAGAAAGCAATAAGCGAAAATCCTGTGTAATTCTAATTTGGAGCACCGTGATGTAGTTAGTGAGTAGCAATGCAACAAGTGAAAATGAAATGGCATAATGAACAAGTACAAGCTCTAAGTTCAGTTTCAAAGGTTTTGATAAAGACAATTTTTGACCAAGTCTGGGTATATTTGCAGCAGTTTGCAAGGCAATTTGATGTAGGAAAGAGAGTTGAGTTCCATCACAAGCTAACAGCAGTCTCATATCAGTCCAACAGCAAGAATAGATCAAGTTAGCTAAAAGTTAGGGACTACCACGACCAGTTTTTGAAACCAGAGGCTGCAGTATGAAACTACTCATTAGATGGACAATGTTTTGAGAACTGGTCACGCTGGCATGGGATAAGTGACAGCCAGGTGCACAGAGCAACAGGCAACTGGATGAACTGGCCAAGAAGGGATACTGAGCACAGAGATGCTATTTTTCAAATTGCTTTTTAGGACTGAAGGTTGCCTCATGGGCTACAAAGCGGATAAGAAGCATTTTGCTTTGCAACACGGTGGTTAACTGTCTCTTACTGTGTTCCATTCTCCATTTTTGCCAATGTTATAGGTCAATATTCCAGAAAAAAAGGCCCTGGGATAGAGCATTACAGTTATTCTCAAGTTATTGCTTGTAAGCTTGTAATTCTCAAGTTTAAAATACAATGAAGGGAAGATGGCACACACAGCTATTTGCACTGCAAATAAAAAATGCTTCAGGGGGTGGAATTTACAGGTTTTAAGTGTTTAAGTCCTACCAATATCCCAATTTCAGTATTAATGATGTCAACACAAATGTTTGAGATAGCACTGTAATTCTCAGGATGTAAATAGTGGTATTAAGGAATAGGTTTCATAAAGCACTGGGAAATTGCTTTACATATGTTCAGTGGAGTAATTTATAACAACAGCATTGCTTTAAGAACTGTGTACTTTATACTTGAGGTGGAGAAATGCCTAATATGTAACAGATCTATAATAGCTGAGGCTTGAAAATTCCATATGTGCTCTTTTGGATCTTGTCATGAATACTATCTATTTATTATTTTGTCATAGAAATGTTACAACGTGAACGGTATTAAATTCATAGTATTGTCGGTGTGGATTCTATAAGTGGTTCGAATAAAAAATGAGTAGATTCTGGCTCTGTCTAAACTTGAGGAAAAAGGAGGGTGAATAGTCCTCTCCTGAAATAAGGCATCAGTAATGTTCTCTTAATTCAGCCGAGCTTAATCAAATGCCTCGTTTACCTGCTGTCAGGTATATGCCTCCTTAGGATGCCTTCTTAGGATTTTATAGAAAGTTAACATCAAAAAGCACAGGCTTCTTAGCATGACAACTTCACCTCTACTCTGTGTAAGTATCATACTGTTCACTTTCATGAAAAATAAATAAATATGAAATCATGAGAGGTTCCAGTTACTATTGGTAAAAACTATAATCCTGATGAAAATTGGGTAGTTAATATGAATGTTTCTAAAGTAGATAGCAAATTACTCTTAAGTGTGCATACAAGCCTGCATTCTTGCTTAGAAAAGAAACAAAATCAAAAGGACGGTAAAACAGAACAAAATATGCTCTATGTTCAATATGTTGTTGAGGGATTATATTGAAAAATTCTTATTCAGTATGCAATGGGTGATACTCATGTTCTATATTCCCAGTTAAGGTTAGATACAGTAAGGTTACCTTTAAAGTGCACAAAAATTGAAAAGAAGTTATCTCCGAATTTTTACTTATATATGCCAGCAAATGAAGCAGAGTTAGGCTGCTTAGCTAACATTCACACTTAGTGTCATTTTTTAAGGGTAAATACACACAGAGGATTTTCTTTTTCTTTTTTTTTTTCTTTTTTTTTTTTTTTTTCTGAAAGGTAAGAGGCACAGAGGAACAGATGCATTCCAGAAAGGGAATTGGCTTGTAACTGATGTAAAGTAATAAGGATTATATGAAAGTCTAAGGAAAAGCTTTCATTTTGCAAGATAAAATGCATTATGAAGATTTCAAAGACCTCGACTGCTACTGAACTAGGATCTGGTGAAAGAGGATTGTGAAGTATTAAGCATCTGAAATGTTTTGTTCATATGGGAATTCACTTGAAATTGTTGTTGATTTTTATGTAGTTCATGTTAATGAACATTTGACTCTAAGGTGATTATTAATGAAGGACAAATGAAGTCTATGCTTAATATTATGCCATAACATATCACCTTGAAAGTTTTTTTAATTGTAAAATGTCAGTAGAGCTGGACTTGATCTGTGTCTGGATTGAAAGCTGTGAGATGCATGAAGTAGTGCTGGTGACAGGCTCTAGGACAGCTTAATGGCAGTTTATGTTACCTTCAGAGAACCTAAGCTCCTTCAGCCTTTTATAATCTTATATTATTTTAAGGTGGAAGAAAATTTTGGAAGGTATGGAGACAGGCTGAGCAATTAAACCTGCATAGTGCTTTCTGTAACTGTTTCCCATAGTCTTACTAGCTGGAGTGGGTTTTTAAACTATCCTGTAAATGGTAGATGATTGTTTTCTCCCCTCCCATGGAAATTTCAGGGCTAAAGTCGTCTCTCTGAAATATTCTAGAATGTCTTAAAAATGCTCATTGGAGTTGGTGAGAAATTTTATGTCACATATGGAAGGTGGAGTTTCTTGGGTTTGTTTTTGTTTTGTTTTTCAAAAGAACAAAATGTGAAACTTTACATCAGATCTAGGGGAGAACTTTTGCCATCAGAACCAAAGAGAAAAAACCTGTATTTTCTTCCCCACTCCCCCCACACTGACCTCAACAGGTGTTGGTGATAACCGCATAGTCCGGATTGCACCTGGGCTTCTGCATTCACATAAAATCAGACCCAGGAAGCTTCAGAGGGGTGTCTGGCCATGTCTGTGGTAGCTTTTGTAGGCTGGTAGGGGTATGTAGATTGATGGAAGTATGAGAATTGTAGCTCAGGAGGGCCTGGCATCTGCTGTATGTGCCTTATAGGGATTTTATTGTTATTATTAGCTGTAGTCTGTCTCTATACAAAAGTATGTTTGCAGTTGGAGTGTCACAGTGCCACGCTGTGGTTAGTTGGAAGATAGTTGACAAGTGAAGCAATTTGCCTGTGGACCCGTAAAACCGGAGTGCAGGGCTTTGATCCTGGTTAAGGCCTCGCAGAGGTGAGATGACTTGTGTGTAGCTGAGTGTTGTGCAGGTGCTCCCCAGGTGTTTGTCTTTCCTCTTTAGCTGTGTTATGTTATGTTGACTCCAGCATGCGTCTTTGGAAAACTTTCATGTTCTTATGAATAACGTGCTTTGAAGTAATCAGAAGGGACAATCTTGGAAACCAACATAAATATTCAGTCATTTTGCTTTTTGTCCTTGTACTCAAAACTTTCCAAAGCATGTGAAGTTTTTGTTTGTTTGTTTTCCCCCCTCCCCTTGGTGTTCAGGTATAACCTGCATGTTCAGTATAATCTAATATCTGCTAAACAAAACTTTAAGCTCATTGTTTACAAACACATCAGCCATCAAAGCTGTCCCTTAAGGGACCTTTGTGACTCACAGGTGTCTGAGATTCTTAAAACCTATGTGTAATCAATGAAATAAGCTGGAAAGAACATCTTGTTTTAAAGGATCTCCCTTGAGTGTTTGTGGCCACAACAGGGAGTAGTGGGTGTTGAGCGGCATCGGCACCAAGGCCAGGTCAGTGTCGTCCTGTCACCACCATTGCAAAGGTCCCTTGCTGCAGGGCTGTGTCATGCAGGGTACAGGCATGAGGGCTCCTGGCCACATCTGAGGCAACATAAAACAAAAGCAGCTGGCTCCTGAAACGAGCCCGTTAGTGATGCAGGGCACTGTAATTAGGCTGTAGCCTCTCTGAATCTGAGAGGGTTTCTCATGGGCAGCCCCAAATGCTGATTTATCTCATCAACAGGGAAAGTACTGGAGCAATTATCAATCTATTTAAGCTTCTGTATCTCCAAACCAATTTCTTCAACTGCAGCTCGGAAGTCAGGCAAAGCAAGTACAGACTGTTAAATTGTTATATTATTTAGCTCTGTCTTGCAGGGCTGAGGGATTTTAATCAGATAATTTTAAAATCTTTTGAGTACAGGCAATGCCCAGCTGGCTGGAGACCTAGAGGGCAAAGAAAGAGGCAGGGTTAGACAGTGGCTGTAACTGAATGAGGAGGACAAATTGTGAGGCCTAATTCACTCTTCTCCACTTCTTAACACATTAGAACATATTCTGTAGTGGCATTTAGTCTCAATATCAGTCTTGCAGGGATTAGGGAGATCATCTTAAATGCTCAAATTCATTGGGAACTTAAAATTATTTAGAAACAAATGAAAGTACCTTTCTGTGACAGGGGATACTACTGAAGCCTGTAGAGGAAGCCTGGGGTGTGTAGACCTGATGCCGCTTAAGCAGTTTGAATGCAACTAAGATTACAGGGATCTCGTGCAGTTATATACATCAGTATATATCCATTTTATATGGTGTCATCCTTTTCCTGTTGCTTCCTACCAAACACATACGTAATTTGACACTTTAACCATGAGTACTGTTCACGTTATATCACATTAATAAGGTCAGCACACCTGGAGTAGAACTAGCTCCTGCGCAGCTCTGCTCTCTGCTCTAGTAGGTGTCATCGCTGAGGCGCAGCAGGTCACTGCTGATATCTCTGGGCTTTCCTCTGGCATATGGTTGGGTTGCAAATGTGAGGTCTCAATCTATCTTCCCCCCACACACACTCCTCTTCCTTTGGTATAATCTTTAATATCTTTAATTCTGAAGAGTTTGTTAAATCTGAATGCAGCATGTATAATTTTCTCATTAAATCAATGGACAAGGTCATTACATGTTAAAAGAAGGAAATAACTAGTTCACACATGTTATCTTCACAAAAATATGAGCTGAGCAATTCTGCACTGACCTTTCAATATCATTCAAAATTAAATTCCATATGCACTCTGCTTCTGTGTTCCATCCTGATGTAACTATGTTGATAGAATAGCTTTTGGAGGAAAAACAACATTAAAATAGCTGTTCCTTTGGACTGTGTTTGCATGACTTTTTTTTTTTTGCCTGTATTTAACTTAATTAAAGCTCACATGATGATTTTTTTTTTCTTAACTTGACATCAAGTAGCTGCTTATTGGAATATAAATTGGTAGGGACTTAGCATGTATTGCTGTCTGAATAAATACAGGCATTGGTATGCTTAAGAGTAAAAATGGAAGGGCTTATATCCTTATGTACTGTAGAAGAGATATTAATATAGACTTGTAATTAAATGAGTTGGTCTGTCTCAGTGTCAGAAAGAGATTTCTGCAGGGTGTGAGTCAGAACACAAGCAAATTTGCTACAGAGGTGCAGTAAAGATATGAACTGGCAATGCACACTTATTACATAACTTACAGTGAATTAAGTGTGGAGAAACAGAACAGTAAATTTTATTTTAGGGCCTCAGCTCTCCTATCTGTGAGCATGCTTAATTGTTGTGTTGTAATGCTTTGAAGTGCAGTGGATGACAAATAAAAACCTCTAGAATATTTACTTTTTAGGGTTTCACCTGAAGCCATTACAGAGGCATTTATCTTTTCTACTGCCAGTGCTCTCTACTAACTAGCTTCTTATGGAAATGCATGCATGTATGTACTACAAAAGAGTACTTTGAGGAAAGCCGTGTCTGTGTGTTCAGGACCCAGTGCTGCTGGCTTTTAATCTTTATTCTGGCTTTGGAAATTATTAGAGCATAGTTGCTTGATAAGATTGAAAGGTAGAGCAAGAGTTATTTGATGCAAAGTAACTTTTTAAATGCTGGGTATTGCCTTCTGTAACCAATTTGGAAACCCTTAAATATGTCACTTTACAGCATGTATATGTTTGATCACAGCAAATTCCTTCCCAAGATAAAGAACTGTAACTATTTCCTGACGGGGAAATTATGATCTGAATAGGTGTGTGGTGTTTTCTAAGCTTTCTCTCAAAAGTTTTCAATGTTGAAGAGGAGGGAATTCTAATAAGATATACTTGTCCACTCATGAAAATGAAGTATTGAGGGCAGGAATTCTGAATAAATGGATGTTACTTTATTGAAGCATGAGATTTGCATTGGCCTGATCTGATGATGAAGTTGAAGCAGGATAAAGTGTTTTATCCTAATGCAGGTTGTCTTTCAAACTCAGATTTTGCACAAGAGGAGAATGAAACTTTTCCAAGGTTGAGGACAAAATATTCAACAGCGATAGTCAGAACAGTCAAAAGCCAGGGGTGCCCATGCCAAGATGCAGGAGCTCTCATGTTCAGTCACTTCTGCTCTAGACAAGATTAATGTCCTGACCCTCCTATTTATTAGTCTAGGGTATCTCCATATCTTTTGAGTTTTGACCAGAGAACTTTTCCAGTCTATTCCTGAAACTGGTCTATTTTCGGTCTTTCGTATGTTCCAACTAAAAATAATTTTGTTGAGCTCGTCAAGAATTTGGCTGTTTCAAATATAGCCAGATAGGGTGACTTGCCAAACGAAGGGAGCACAATGGAATGATTTCAGTTTGAAGCTGAGTTCATCCCTTTGCTTTTAAGATAAGAAATTTCTGAACTGAGAAGGCAAGCGCAACTTCCATTTTAAGAAAGGACACTGGGAAAGGTCAAAACAATTTAAGAGATTTGCCTCTTCAAATAAGGCAAGTAGTTATGTTGTTTTTTAAAAAAAAAAAAAAAAAAAAAAGGAAATGAAATCTTCATTGTGGAGGACTTATTCATGTAAAACAGATTAAAATATGCATTCATAATATGTAAATATAGAGTCAATTAGCATGAGGGTTTTTACAGTATAAATGATTGTAACCTGCCAGTGTCCTTTGGGGCGACTTTGAAACTGAAATGCTTCTTCTCTATAGTGCCAGTTAACAGAAATCAATAAACAGTAAACATAGAGCAGGCTGTTGCCAAGTGAGCAATGCCTGAACAGGACAGTTTAATTTTCAACAGATGAGCAGAATTTCCAAGGAATAGATAGGCTCAAGAAACCACAGAGCACTTCATGTTTTTCCAGAACAATTTCAATAGGCAGCAGAAAGTATAAAATCCAGGCAGAGGATTAAAATCTGTATCTCGATTCTCTCCTGTCCATTTTGCCTCTTATTTAGTCACTGTCCTTGCACAGAGTCAGGACAAGGTAGGTATAAAAGCACAGAGACACTTCGGCCACTTCCAGCTTGATCTTTTCTTTGGCCTTTGGTAGGCTCCATCAAAGGAGGATGGCTGGAGTTTGTTGGGAGGTGAAAGCAGTCTCGCTGTGCCTGTCTGAATAATTGCTTTACTTGGTAATAAATTGTACCATGCAACATATGCATTTTTGTGACCATGCTTTGCTTCCATCTTTAGAACTTAGCTTTTCAGAAGTCTCTGTATTTGACAACTGAATCCTAACTGTACTTCTAGTTATATAATACAACAGAGGAATCTGACCATTTTTACATGAAGTATGCTTGTATACAGCATTCTGTTCATATGCAAAATGTGAATTAGAGATTATGATCCTTGAAATATTCATCACTGCATCTTTAATTGCATTAATTCAAGGTGCAAATTGCTTGCATGTTTCTGGCACTACAGAGGTTGGCTCAACTAAGTATCAAACTCTCAATTTTAACTAGATTGCTGAAGGTTTTGCACATTTGCAATGTTGAGCATTTGAAAGCAGCTTTCTGCTGAAAGTCTGTCTATTTAAAATTCAAGCACTCTGCAACTAAGGAACTCCAAAAAGAGGTAATGAACCATAAATTATTGCCGTTAGATATTTAATACTCAATCAGTATGTGCTCTCTCATGCATATCCCACTGGCATTGCATTTATTCTGACAGTGTGGTACTGGTTCAATTACTTTGCTCATTTACAATAAAAGATTAATGAAAAGAGGTATATTTTAGTTCACAGAGATTAATTGCATCCCTTACTTTCCCTACACTAGAAATATTCAACCCATAATCCTGATAGCCTTTTCGTCAACAAGTACATGGAAAATTAATAGACTTTCTTCTGCTGGAATCCTCAGTGGGCTTGCAGATACAAACATCCAGGGAAAAGCTGACTGAAAGTTGGCTTTCTGGTATGGAAGAATTAATTTACTCTCTCTCTCTCTTTTTTTTTTTTTTTTTTTTTCTCCTCTTCCTTCTGTTGTTAATCTGCTGTGATGACACTGAATTTGCAAGGATAAATGCTTGTGCAGTAGGGTTTTGAAACCAGTACACCTTTTGTCTGGTGTAGTCCAGCCAACAAATAATAGTATATTCCTTACGGAGGTACAGCCAAGGTTGCTGGTCATTGTGAGGGTGGATAGATATTTTGAGCACTTCCTCACATGTTAGTGCCTTATAAATTTAACTTTTGTATCTGCAGAGTATATATAGTAAGGTTACTAATGGGGATTATTCTTAATCTTACTACAAATGTGTATTTGTTTAAAATCATGAAGGACTATGTTCCTCATATGGTTAATGACTGAACAACCTCTTGGGTGTTTTAGTTTGGAGTTTTTATTCCACTGTGTATAGATGACAGGAAAAAAGAGAGGCTCATCATATGTGTGTTGTTGACATGTGGGCAGAGGAAATTAAAAGCAGTGAGGCCTTATAGTGCTTTGTTTTGTAGGAATTTTATCTAGCTTAACAAGTAAACTAATCTAAGAAAAAGCATTGGGATAAAAATATGCCCGCTAGTTAGTTTTATATGAAGCTAGATGCATACAAGCAACAAAACCTTACTGCAGGTGTTGAGCACTGGATGTCTGCAGGTGGAGTTGGCCTTGGCCTTGCCTCTGCAGTGGTAGCCTGTTTGTGACCTCTGGGATCCTGGTCCAACAGGCCGACCTCCTGTGGTGGCTTTGAGTTCAGCTTAGACCAGCACTGAGCGGTTCAGAATTTATCCCAACGTTCCAGACCTGATGAGCTAGAAATCTGATGAAAATAATCTTTCTGGTAATATTTTGACAGTTCTGGTTCTGTTCCCTACTGGAAATTATTAGTGGAAAAAGAAATTGTGTTTCAATATTTTAGACATTGCATGTTTGCTTCGGGCATAAAAATAGATGAAAGCTTTGCATATGTGTCTGTAGATGTGCTTATCGTACCTAACTTGTTTGCCTCTTCATGATCACACAGTTAAAGCTCTTAGAGCTTGCTTTGAAAATGTATCCTACCTATCCTTCCCCAAATCTACTGTAAAATGTAGTAACTATCTTGCATTTTTAGGTCGAGCTGAATATAAAGTTCACTTTTAAGTATTAGTGTTTTTTTTAATCTACTATTTTTCCCTCTCATTAAGGACTGATGCCTTATTATGAATTCAGGGTGAGTCTTGCTGCCTTTGAGAGCAGAATGAAAACTGAACTGCCTTGTGGCTAGGTGTACAATTTACAGGCAGTTCAGACTGAAGTAAATGGAGAAGCCTGACTTCAGGGAGTCCCCAGGTCCTCTGTGGTCATTATATCAGCCAGATTTTACTCTCATGAGCTAAACAAAGACGTGGATAAAATACTCAGGCTTGGCTGCTTGTGTGTGAATACTGAAGACCTTAGAGGCCTGTCTAATCCACTGGCCTGTGTCTTTTTTTTTTTTTTTTTAAGTCACTTTTAATATCAATAAAATAGCACAGTATAAGGGATTCAGAGCTCCAAGCTAGGGAAGGAGGGCATATAACAAAACCATGTGCACAAATTTTGAAGAAGTCATTAGACAGCATTGCTTAATATATTGGGCTCTTGCTGTGTGATGCTGTTGTTCATTTTACTTACCTTAGGTTTTGGATCACAAAATGGTTTCACTGGGCCTCTCTGGCAGCTCTCCAGGATAAATCTGGATTTACCTCTTAACTTGTTTTTATTTAGTGCTTGCTGGTAGCTATCTCCAATTTAAAAACCTGCAGTAAAACACTATTACTGTGTACAATTCTTTTCTGTGAAAAACTTGCTTTCTGGTATTTTAACCATGAATAACTTGGGTTATTTTACTTCTGTCTGCCTAATTTCTTTGAATGCTGCATGAGTCTCTATTTGATTTCTGATCTTTCTACTCATGGGTTTTTAATTTAATAATACGATAATATACTTTTGAGCTGTCTATAATTACTAGAAGATATAATTTGAACAAAAAGAAGTTATATGCCTGTAATTAAAAGATGAGCATATATCTCCAGTGAATAATAGTCAGAGTAATAGAAAACTTGTGTAGATTTTAATAGAAAATAACTTTTTATTTGCTTTTATTTAATTCTTGTCAAATTGACACAACTATTTTCCTCCCAAAGGGGAAGGGAATATGAGAATGGGGGAAATGTGAGGGAAAAATAACATTCTGTGTAAATGTCTCTGTGAGCCTTTTGTAGAACACCAGAGATGGACCATATTATTAGATGCCTTTGTAGGTACATGGTGCAAGAGCCTACATCAGAAGTTTGTGTTAAAGTCAAAAATAGTAAAGCTGGAAATAATTTGTTGCTTATCCCCATGGGCACCTAGCTCAAGTTCTAACCTTAAATTCTTTGTGCACAGTTTTTTCTCTCTCTTTTTTTTTTCCTTTCCTTTTTCTTTTTTTTCCTCTTCCTTCTCCTTCCCCCTCAGTGTTTCTCTCTCCTTGGATAACTGTCCATAGCCCGAATTGCTCAATGTGTAACCTGTAAGACTGAAACTGGGTTTTGGTTCCCCACAGAGACCAGAACTCAGCTCCTGTGTTTTGACTTGTGATGAGGGGAAAGTCTCTCCTGCCGCCAGGTTTGTGGTTTTCTGTGGTATCAAGCAGTGATACAGAGTATGTGCGCACATGCGTGCACACACATATGTATGCTTGGTTTTTAATTAAATATCAGATTATGCAAATAGTGATTCTTTATCTCAGCAATAATACAAAAGCAAAGAGACAAATTATGATGAGTCTTGGGCAGGGGGAGGGAATACTTCCAGCATATTTTAAGCAAGTTAAAAGTAATATGGATGGAAAAACATGACCTGATCCATTGAATTCTTATAGACTTAGCTCAGACTGTACAGGCTTGTGCAATTCTCTCTTTTTGCAGGGGAAGAAATGACGCCATTTCTTAACAATGCAACCAAATATCCAGTGCAACTCTTCATCCTTTAAGGAGGTAAGATGAGATTCATTTTAGTTATTTTACTTAACTAAACTTTACTGAAGATTAGTGTTTTAAATAGCCTTATTTATTAATGTGCTATTTTAAGAAAGAAAACTGTGAAACACTATTGAGGGTAAAAGACAGAAAACCATCACGGTGAATTAAGGACCACCCTAAGATATAAATATTAATGTATTCTCAGAACCATCATCCTTCAACAACAATCTCTCCCTGGAGTCAAATAGGGAAGATAAAAGAAAAAAGCTGCTTGAGTGTATCTATATTGAAAATATTCTGATATTATTCTGAGTCAATCGGTTACTCATTTTTTCCCTCCCTATCTTGATACTGCTTAGCTCCATTACAATACAAGAGCTATTTAAGTTTATAGAAGGGTTGATATGATTGAGTGAACTGAATTTGATTCTTAGGAAATTGGATGCTCAGGAAATTCCGTCTACCTCTGTATACTGTGAGTCAAGAGGGAACATCAGTCGTTTTGAGTTCTAAAGTTTAAAATTACATATGCCTTATGAATTATATAGAGAGGTAAAGAGCCTAGGAGCATAAAATACAATGTAGGCGAAGTTAGACATCTCAGTTGAAAACTGTGTTGTGTAGTTTTAATCAGCTTTCATGTGGAGTTCTCAATTATTGTCAATTGGTGTTGTTTTATAGAGTTAATTCTTGTTTAATTCTAGATATAGATGAGAGAGGTGATATTCTGCCAACTGGTTATGATCCATCGGGCATGCTCTGAGAAGGACAATTATCCTAATTGAATTATACTCTTCACAGAATACATCTCCTTCACAAAATGCCTTTCTTCAATTTTCCTATTGTCCTTATCCACTCACTTTATAATGTCTGTTTGAATTTTCTCTCTGGGCATGTGCTTGTGGCTTCTAAGTAATAAGAGTTCCTCTGTGCAAGACTGTAACATGAACAAGGAGCTTTTTCAAACTCAGTGATGTCCTGAGCTCTATGGGGTTCTTGGTCATATCGCCCAGTAAATGTAGTAGCCTAAAAGTCAATCAATAACAAAAGATACTTTGAGTACTACATGTAGAACAGAGACTCCGTCACTGCATTTTGGCAGCCAGGATTACATGTTTTTTTTATAATAAAATTGATTAGTACTCAGAAGTTTCACAGATCTACAAGTCTCATCATTAAATTGATTCCCTTCTGCATGTTTGCAAATCCAGTACATTTGAATCTTCAGAGACTTTTTCTTGTGCTCAATTTCTTCTCTCCAAAGCACAAAAGATAGTTTCATTACCTGAATCTTCAGTATCAAAAACGCTACTGGCAAGCCAGTATCTACTGAAATTGAGGTATTACAGTATTTTGTGCCTTGCCTGTTAATGGAGAAACTGGGGGGAGGGGGGGGAATAAAAAAAAATAGAGCTAACACAAGGCAGAAAAATAAAACATCTGCCAGGCAACATTTGGATTGTTAGAGATGAGCTACATTGCTAAAACATCAAAAAAACAAGCTCTTATTGGTAATTAGCTTGGAAAGTATGGAGTACATGAGGGAGGAAGAAGAAAGATTAAGGATCAGTCATTTTTGCCTTTTAGCGAAAGTCATTTCATATTATGTAGTCTATCTGAAGTGAGCGAAGCTCAAGAGCTTTTGTTAGCTGAACTTTCTGGGGAAAAAAAGTGGTCGTGAGTTCATACGTTTGGACTATCTCGTTCACTGTAGTAGTAATCTTATTTGTGGCATATATTTGATGTCATTATTTAGGTCTAACAAACTACTCTTTCTCCTTGCATATACTGTTGTAGCATTCTTGAACTTGTTTAGAAACTACCCATTGCTGAAGGAGAAAGAGGCAAGTGGTTTATTCATATTTCAAGATGAAGTTAGGATAGTATCTTTTAAAGGATAACATCACCTCTACTGACACATGTCTCAAGCAAATGAAGATCAGAAGCCTTCAGAGTACTGCTGCAGTTCTAATAAAGAATGCAAAATTTATGACTAATCTTAACAAGAACTGGTACACTTGCACACAGAAGAGAAAAAGCAAAGTTGAAAGAAACACTGAACAAATGCTCTGTGAATAGGGATTACACATTCACAGATAATGTGTTTCATAGTAATAAAATGCATCTCAGTTAGTCTTGAGTTCTTGTTCTGTGGTGCAGCTCCTGCACTTCCATTCAGTATGCCATGCATGTGCCTCAAAACCAGAGAGCCCAAGTTGGGGTAGAAAGTAAACATTTACATTAGAAACAGGAAAGGAGGGACAACTGATCCATACGAGGCCAGACTGGCAACTCAAAATTTAGTTTCAGGAAGGTCAAACATAGCTTGCATCAGCAAGCTGGATTTATAGTATGAATTTTCTGTATTTTCTTTAAGTCAAACCCTCAAAAATGAAAATAATCCTAGTGGTGTATAAATTAGTGCAACTGTATCAGCCTTCGAGACATCACAGTTTGTACGTCTGAGGTATGGTGCGCAATGCTTGAATCCTTTTTAATTGCAAGCCTATAGAAGCTGGCTTTGGAACTTTGACGTGTTTGAGTAGGTGTACGTGAATATGGGAAGCTTCTGGGAAGAAAATAGAGAATGATGGCAGTCTGCACTGAGGCAGCATGGGACAGGGCAAGTGAAAAAGAGGGGTGGAAACTTCAAGGAGGTTGCCTCAGACTACCTACATCACTGCGTAGGCTCCCTCACCCTATGGGGAATTATATCAATTTGTTTATTTCAGGAGCTGGGAGCACCAAAATATTTCAGGGCCTTAAAAGTAGATCCTTACTTTTAACATACTTTACCTGATGCTGTTGTTACTGTGTCTGACAATATGAAGCACAGAAGATATGCTTGTGACCCTAACCAATAAATCAATATCATCAGTAGTTCAATTAGAGTCAATAATGTGTTTTGGAGAAAAAAAAAAAAAAAAAAAAAAAGGAAAAATGGAGGTAGAGGAGCCTGTTTAAGTGTTTTATGGGTTTCCATTCTTCAATTAACATCAGTGTTTGTTTGCAACAAAGCAGACTTGAATAATATTATCTTTTGTTTCATCTATATTTATTTCAAAGAGTTTACTGTAAATCCACAAATTCGTGACATTCAAATATTGTAATAAGGGGGGGGTTCCAGTGGGTGAACAGGACAGGAAAGCAAAATTCTCATGGCCTATTTTTTTGTTTGGACTTTGACAGAGCACTGTTTCTTTTAATATCAGACTTAAAAATACATATCAGGTCTGTGTGTTAGTCCCATTTCACAGGAATTTCCCCCACTCTGTTTCTTCTTCACACCAAACATTTTGTTGATTGATCTTATCACCTGGGTGTATAATGGAAAGCATTTTTGGTTTCTTGTTTCTCATCTCTTTCTACAGAGGAGATCTGCACCTCACCCTTTGCTCCTTGAGATGACTCCTACAGGAGGGGGGAAAATATATATGTATATAAATATATATAAAACTTGCCAAATTAGGACTCATGTTTATTGGCTTTGATGTGACTTTGAGAAGGAGTTAACTGCTAAAGAATCAAGAAAAGGGTCCTATATGAAGGAGAAGGAGAACCTCCTAGCGGAGATGTAGTGTTTTCCTAGAAAAGTAAAAACTGTAAGCTGGAGCGCTGGACCCCTAGCGTGGACTGGAAGGTGACCTTCCGACAAAATACATCAATAGGACAGAGCAGCCAGATTCAGATCCAGGGAGAAGCCCCCCAAAATCCGTAAAAACTAATGACATTATTGATAAACTTATCAAATGTCTTTTGGAACAAGACTTGATGTGAATACAGCTGAAATGACCAGTTGATACATTTGTAATCCTTGAACCTGTCAGTTTTATCCTTTTCCAAGGACTCTAGTGATTTGTGTTCTCTGAATTGTTTTTCTTTGCAATCTCTGCCTCGCTATAGGGTTCTCTATTCAGAGTTGAAAATGAAAGATGGGGAAATAGAAAACTGAACAATTTCCCAAGAAATTTATTGCAGATAGCAATTTAGAAGACTCATTATCCCAGCATGAAGAAAATACAGTAGGATCCAAAGACAGCCAATAGAGTACAAATGCAGCAAATATATTCAGCAATTGAATGCACAATATCATGTTTTTTTCTGTTCAGATTAATAAAGAGCCTAACTCATTTTGCTGTAATAGACTATATTAAGTAAATATTAAGCTATAATTGCTAATTAGTATCCAGCTATTGAAAAAGCAGCAAATATAGTGTGAACACAGAGGAAATTAGTTCAAACTGGTAGAAATTCTTAAGTTGTTGGTTAGTGGGGAATGATGTAAGTAATATATGGGCAGAAGCCTGAGTAGCAAAAAGGTGAAAAATGCTTGTAAGAATTTTCTATGCAATTTCAGTTACAAAAGAAAAATATCCTGCTGGGTTGGTGGAGAAGGCCTGTTTTAAAGTTTCAGTATTTTGACTGGTGCTGACAAACCAAAGAGGCAATTTCAGCATGGTCAGTTCGATTCCCACTGTTTTCTTATGATTGCAGTGGATTTAACAAATACTGTATTCTGATGGATTCTTTCTTTCCTCCCCACTAAACCTTTTTTTGAAATGCAAAGACACTCTTATAAATTGAGTCAACAGAGCTGGTCAAAACCTAGTAAAAACAGCAATTTTGTTGAAAGTATTCTGACTGGCTATAAAAATCAATAATATTTTAGGCACTGCATTTAGATATATGTTCATCTCTGTGGTATATCTCAGCTTCAGCTTTTGACTCTGTAGGAGGTATGTGCTGTGGAGGTGAAAGTCATGCAATAAAGTCCAGTGTCATGAAATAAATCATATTGATTAACCAGCTTTGAGAGTCTAACCTTTGCTTTGTCCATGATTGCAGGAGCAATGATTTTAATTTGTAAGGATGAAGCAATATAAATAAGGGTGCAGGAGAGGCACTGGGGGAGGCTGAATGGGGCTGTTGGTGCACTCAGGGCTCTGACAATGGCTGAATTAAACATATCAGTTTTGGGTCTAAGTCTGTTTCTTCCCTCTTAGTTTTATTCCAGAAGACAGCACAACTTCATAAATCATAATAATGCTCAGGTCCTGCAGCTTTGCTTGGTTTTATTTTCTGTATCAGAGTAAGATGTGCGATGACAGTGGCAGCATTGGATTGCTTCAAAGAGTTGGTTGCTGCTTTGCCTCCAGCTGGGCATTAACCAGAGGTTCTGGCTCTGGTCTGGATTTCACAGTGGTGTCATTGCATCAGAATTTGGACTTTCCAGAGTTTGTGGCTAAACCCAGATGTTGCACACTAATCTGAAAAGATCAATAGATTCATTTTGCCCAGGATGCTGAGTACGCTCAGCTATGTTGCTACCTGTTCCGTTCTCTGGTAAAATAGAATGGTAATAGATACCAGAAAAGTAATAGGTAATACCTGTCCGCTTTACTGTACTGAACAATTTATTAAAAGAGCTCCATTTCTCCATGTGCTCTTTTGTGTGTATTCTAATTTCAACTAGTCTTGAGATACAAAATCCATAAATCACTTTCATCTCTTAATTATATATTCACCTCAAGCATTGTAATATAAAATAAACTTTTCCTGTTGCAATTGCATCTTTTGTAGTGTTGTTTTTCCCTCCCTTCCTCACTAGCCCAGCTTTGGCACTTAGGTGTCCTTCATGCAGCTTTGCTCTTTGCTGCCTCCCAAATTTACCTTTTGACTTTGGGGGCTAAAGCAAGCAGAGCAAATCTTTCTCTGTACGTTCCAAAACTCACAGTACTGCACCTAGGCATGCACGGTATTCCTTTTCTGAACCCTTTCTTGCTTCTTAGTCACGCTAATGGCACAAAAACATGGGCATTTGCTGCCCTCTAAGGGGTGGGGGACCACCTACCTGTCTAATTTTAGGCTTCTGGTGAACAATGGCTATAAGACTGTTACTGTACACTCAAGGATTTTACCTCGGTTCTCTTAAAAGCTTTATCCACATAACTGTTTTCTCAAACTGGCTTTTTGACAACCCTTTTTCAGCCTGTGAATGGCCTGGAGTGGGTAAGAATGGATGTGTTAGCAACACAGAGCAGAACTGTAGAAATGCAGGCTGATGTCAGGTACTACTGCCCTGAATAGCAAAACTGACGAGGTAGGCGAAAAGAGTATGCTCTTGTTTGCTAATAGATGGGCTTAATCCTTCTTCTGTCTGGGTGGCAAGCTGTGCCTCATAATTACTACTTGCCAGAGTCACTCCGTACCATCCATTCAAAGGTCCTGTAAACTTTTACTAAAAGGACATAATGCAATATGTTGTTAGAGAGAATTCCTGGGATGCATTTGCTATTGTTGCTGCCAACACAGTCAAGGAAAGTCTTTCAATACTTTTGTGCCCCTCTTTATACATTCATAAAACTAGTGTGTCCACAGAAAATGTTATCCAGCGCTACTGCTATTTTATATGAGTGTATTTCTATAAACTCATTGAAATGACTCTTTATATGAATGGAGCTGTGTGAAGTTGAATCCAAGAGACCAGCACTCTTCTTTACTATGCAAAGTTGAACTTCTAGGCTTAGATTTAAGAGAAAAAAAGAAAAAGTGGGAAGGGCAGAAAAAGAAAAGAAAAAAATACAGTGCCTACTGCAGTGCACCAAGCTTGCTAAGTCCTTTTCCTGAATCTGCAGTAGACATTAAGTAAATGCTGAAAACTTAAAACTGATATTAAGTCAGGCACTTCAACGCGCAATTTGGACATCTCTGTATAATACAAATATTGAAAAGCTTGCTGTAGTTACTGTACTGTTGCAAAATTGAGCATCCAATTTTCATTGAATTTCTACACAATGATGACTTCAACAGTAATTTACTAACTTTTAATTAAAATATTTTCCAGGTAATCTTTGGACATTATCCCCTTAATTATAAAAGGCATCTGTTATTCATAGCCTTGGAGACTGCCTTATTTGCTTTAAAATGTAGGTACATGTACAATTAAACTTTGGCCATGTTTTACTCTATTCTGGATGGGATCAGTGACCATTATGCATTACAGGGTTTACAGAGCTGTGATAATGAAGGAAATTTGTGCTGAAAACCTATACTTCAAGAGAGTATTAAAGCTCATTAATTTCATTAGCTGAATGTGTCTTTTTAATGTAACCTTAAATCTCATAGCACCGTAGAAGAGTACTGTAACACTGCAGCATGGACCAATTTGTTTAATAACTGTGACTTCATAGCAAATAAACATTTTCACATGATTAGTCTAATAGTATGCTAAGATAGGGTTTTCTTTCAAAGTTTAGCACTTTCTCTTTTGCATATTTCTTAACTGCATTTGGTGGTGACTCATTATATATTCCACATCATTAGGAACTTAGCAGAGTCTCAAGAAATTTTGTTGCTTAGTACAGAACCAGTGAAGCCAGGAGTTATTCGGAACGGGCTCAAAGCACAAGCAAAATAAGCTGCAGTCCAGGATGGGAGGCAGTATTTGCTCATGTGTGAAGAGGCTGGATTGGCTGCTTCCGGCGTGGCACTTCTACTGTTGCTGCTCATCCCAGCGTTGGCTGTTGCCTTCACATCACAATAGCTAAGAATTAGAAAAAAAAAATAATAATAATAATAATTTTTAAAAAAAAAAAGTGTTTTAGGGCAGCCACTTTTATTGTATATCTTTCTCCCAAGCTCCTCTCTCTGAAGGGAGCGGAGACCATAGCTCTTGCCGGTCCTTTCTTGGGGAGGTGGGAAGGATACACAGAGTGAGGGGGAGAGTTGGTGGGGGAGACTTGGAGGTGGACAGTTGTAGTCTGGGAAGCAAATTGAATGGATAGGAGTTCAGAATTGCCAGGGTGTGGAGGGAAAGCAGGGGAATCTTCAGCTTTTAATCATCTTCCTGATTGCTCTTTTAAACCCATGTTACCTTCTTCTCCTAGGCAATGCTCCCCACGCTTTCTTTATTGACCCCTTTCTACACTGGCGCTATAGAAATGTCACCGGATGGTGGTTGTAAGGCCCCTATGCAGTTTGCTGGTGTCTCTGCCGGGCTGTCCCTCAGCACATCGAGGTAGGGCACCTTGGCTCTGTGTTTAGGCAGTTGCCCCTTAGCCTTAGTTTCTCTTTCCAAGTGTGTTGTGGCAACTGGGCAGGATTTCGGAGCACCCGGGAAGAAGAGGCACTGGTGCCTGCTCCCAGAGCAACTGCTGTTTCAGGTCTGTGCTATGTATGCCCTGGCATTCCACTAAAATGAGTAGTCTTTATCAAAAAAAAAAAAAAAAAAAAAGTAAATTATATCAGAATTTAAGCCATCTCCTAGAGATTTTGTGGCCTTGGCTTGGACACATATTTCTATTACTTCACCACCATTACAAAAATAATCATTTTTTTCTAAAATAACATACTGTTGGGAGTATTAAATGCTGTTACTATGGACTGAAAATGGTCAAATATTCCTTCTTTGACAGGGTGCTATGTTGTAACCCCATTTTCCTGACTCTGTTTTTGCTCTTCTTTAATGCAAATGAGATTAGTGTTCTCTGCATTCGATTTGAGGCATCTAAAAGCAGAGCTACTAGTATTTATTAGGATTTGCTGTCTTCGTTTCTTCCATTAATAATTGATCTTTATCCACATTAAGAGTTTGGGAGGGGGTGAATGCTAAAGTCATAACAGATTAGTTGAACATAATGTAATGCATATCTTAAAATGATAGTGTAGTCCAAAGGATTAGTGTTTTGCTTGTTAGCTGGAGAGCTCTGCTCTCTCCCCTTAATGAGAATTAATAAAATTGTAGGTTTCCAAGTAAACATGCTGACGATTAACCCATTACTTTTCTAGGGTTCTATAACTTGTTTATGCATTTAAGAAAGCAATCTGAATAAAGCCTTGGTTACCGCAGTGACCATAAAGTCATTCCTGATAAAATTTGTTTGGTTTGGCTAGTCTTCACTATAAGCTGCAGCTCTCCCTTGTTTGGACTTTACAGTCCAAATTTTGGTTCACTTAAGATTTTTGTTTATCCACGCTTTACTTGGCCTTATCCCTGTCTACTGGTATCCCTAACTGGTCATCCTTTCTGCCAACTTGGCTGCTTAGTGCAGTGTGTTTCCATAGGTGTCCCTGTCCTGTGTTGCATAGTTGTTCTTGTTTGTTCTTAGGCAGAAGATGCCCCACGAAAGTCAGGGGAGCCTGGATGTTTCAGCCATTCCTGAAGCAGAAGAAAGATTTTTGTGATTGGAAGGAATGAGGGGAAAAAAGTTTAAAGCAGGATTCTAAACTTAAGAGAAATAATAATAATAATAATAATAATAATAATAATAATGGCAATATGTTTTCCCTTGTATAACTTATTTCCTCTGCCCCAAGAGAGAAAGCTTAGAGTATTGGAACTGCAGCATACGTTATTTTCTGAAGAGTACTGATTGCTACCAGCTCTCTGCATGTGTTCTACATGCAGCTCAGCATCAGTTGCAGAAAGGGCAGAGATCTTGATATGTGAGCAAGAATGCAGTAAGTGGAAGCCAAAATTTTGATCAGTAAGGGAAGATTTGATGCTAAACTAGAATGCTGACTCCTGGAGATGGATTCTGAAATTCAGTTTCCTTCCTAATTGCTGCAATGCTCCAATGCATGAAATGCTTTGTCTAGATACTGTCTCCTGGATGAGCAAGGCACTTCAGTACTTCTTCCTTGACTTGAATTGTTTACCAGCCTTTAGTTTGTTTTGTTTTATTCTTTTTCCCTGCTCTTCCTCCCACTCCACTCTCAAAAGATGTATGTGGCTGAGTTTGTCAAGTGTTGCTCAAAATGCATCTTCCCTGATGTTAAGCCGAGAGAAATCCTCAACCAGAAAACAATTGCTGTTAATTAGTATCAAAATGCCTTACAGACAAGAGTTGAATCTTTTAATTTTGTAAACTTGCTTTTATTTTCATGTCCTTGCAGACTACTTTCTCAATGAAGTTTAGCAATGTTAATGGCAGTGAAGTCATTTGCAGTTATTGAGATACAGCTTTGGTTAAGACAAGTTTACAGGAAAATTGAGTTAGAAACTAGTCATTCTCTTCGCTGTTTTTAGTGATGTGATTTAGTTGGAGGATTTATATATATATATATATATATATATATACACACACACACACACACACATATATGAGATATTTTGGAGTGGTGGATTCAGATGTATACAGAATTTACCAAATTTCTGACATGGCTTATACTTTGGTGTCATGAACTCTCAGGCTGAGACTCTAATAGAGTTAGCTTGTTTTGACCTGGGAAATTTACACTACCCCTTCCAAAGCAGCTTTTAAGGGTCATTATTCTGAATTTCTCCTCAAAGTCATGATCCATTTTGGATACACACCTGGCAGACAAGGGATCACACACCACTTTCCCCCTTGTGTTTTCTAAATTTATTATTTTTCCCCAAGCACGTTACAGTGTTTCCAGATTTTATGAGTCGATTTTTTTTTTTTTTTTTAGGGGAAATGTTAATTTAAAATACAATGAAGTGTATACCGTATCGGCTTTGAAAAATAAATAAATAAATCTTTTTCAACTGCAGAATGAAAAGATAGTTTTTTCAGAACACAGATATTTTAAAATAATATACTATTAGCTTGATGGAAAATGCTAGTAGTAATGTCTGTATTCATTAAGATGGTGAGACCAAGTAATAACCGCTGAAGGAGAGAGGTGTTGGCAACCTTAATGCAAGGTGTTGCTACCATCCTACCCATGATTACACTGGTTCCCCTATGATGCTGAAATCAAAGCAATGTGCAGTTGCAGAATATCTTGCCGACTTGCTAATTGGTTTGTGTTTTCAATGAAGTGTTACTTATTAGATCCTACTTTTGGTCTTTTCAGTATTATCTGTTTAAACAAACCATCCTACACATAATTCTTGGTTTCGAGACTGTGAAATAGAAGCAGGCTGGATTATCTTATTAAGGCTTAACTATTGCCGCATACTCCAGCAGCTGGCCACACGTGTGCTTATTAAACAGCATGCATTATATGATGAATTACTTATCATTGGTTTCTGGATGTTGCAGTTGCTCTCTGTCTAAACCCCTACTCACTCAGTATTTAGCCAGCACTGTGAGGGTACATTGTTAGCCATTGTGTCAATATAAGATAGCAGATTAAACAGTGATATTTGTGTGAAAAGTTAAAGGGCATATGCCATTTTAAAGGACTTTAATTTTTTGGCTCTTTCTGACCTATGGCTGTGTGTGGTCTGCAGTAGTGACCTTGTTCCGCAGTCTGAGGAATAAAAAGGCGGTCCTTAGTGCTACTTCCAGAGTTTTCGGTTTTATGAGCATCACTCCTGAACTGAAATTTGATACATCATCTCAAATGTCATTAGCCCCTTCTCTACCCCTTCTCTACCAATGTTTTGCTTGCTTTCAGAAGTCTGTTTACTATCTGTTTTCACTGAACTACAGAGGAAAGTGCAGAGCCCACTTCTCTTTGGCTGAAGCAGCAGTTGGACCTCATAGCTCAACAGTATCTTCAGTCTTAGTAATGTTTATTTAAACATTAGCAGTGCAAGCTACTCTGAAACAGTATATATAGTCCTACTTCTTTCCTCTTAGGATCAAAGAAGCCAAAATAAAATGGCTGTGTTTCAAGAGTATTTTCATTTGAGGAATACTATGTAATTTAGTGTTCTTTAGTGGTCTCTTAGTGTTAAATGTTGTTAGGTATCAGGGCAGCTTATATTCATGATAATTTAATTAATTATCCAAGGCTTTCAAGTTGTAGCAGTATGACACCCACTAAGCAGTAGCAAACATTGCAATTTGAAACTTGATGTTTTCTGTTAAGGATCTGTACAATTCTCTTAAAATTAGCAGAAATATATCAAAAAGAAAATGAAAAAATAACTCACGGGTAATCCTCAAAGGTACTAATATAGTTATATTTAATGGATTGTATGGGTGTTTCCTTGTGTATAAACTTTTTGTTAAATTCGACACTGACCCTGAAGCCATACAGCTGCGTATGGCCCAGGTGCTGGTGCCTAAGCTCTCATTGCTGTATTTGAGCACGTTGAGTGAGGCTGGTCTGGAGCTCCAGTCAGGACGGGATGACACGGAGCAGCTCTCCCGGGAAGGTGTGGGACCAGTGCTGCTTGCTTTTGTACCCTGCCTCATCCTGGCTGCAGAAGCCTCTCTTGTTTGCAGAGTCTTGGGAAAGATGAACGCACTACACTGTCTCAAAATTAAATGGTGGATTTGCTTTAGTTTTTGTTACTATGTAGGGTTCGCATTACAGTGCCTTGTCTTTCTACAGCTTAGTATTGTACACTGTATAGCTCTGCCATCCTGCTGCTGCCCGGAAAAAACAAACCCAAAAAACCCCACGCTATCGTCTCTGAATGCTGTGCTGATACCAGGCAATAACCGTTGGGTACCTCAGCCTTAATTACTCCATTCTGTAACAGGTATTGAAAGGGAGGAGCCCTAAAGTGGGCAAAGCAAAGTCTGGACCTGCAGCACAGGTCATGCAAAGTGACAAGAGGTCACTGGATGTTAAAACAAAAATGGATGGGCTGTTAAGAGGAAAAAAGAAGCCCAAAAGCTGAGGGCACTTAATGATTTAAAAAACTAATAAAAATTAAAATAAAAATAAAAATTTCAAGGTTATGAGAGAAAAATCTCTCTCAGGTATATTGAAACAATATTGTATTATGTTGTCTTTTTTATTTTTTTTTCTCCTTCTTCTTTGAATTAGTTACTGATCAGATTACTTTTTATCTTTCCAAAGGTCTTGCAAGGCCTTTAAAATCATTTGGTCTGAACTATTCTGTATTGTATAAATATTTGATGACATGAAATCCTATGAGCACTGCAATAATTATACAAATTGTAATGCTAATCCTCAGTATCAATAATGCCTTTGGAGAAAATAGCATTATATACTTTATTCCCAGAGAATAATAACAATATTAACGCAGCACTGACACTTGGCAGCACTGCTTCCCAAGCCTACGTTCACTCGGCAATTGAAATTGTAAAGAAGCAGAGAAAGCACATATTTCTGGCTGCAGTTCTGCTTCTAGAGCAGCAAAAAGAATTTGGCATTTAATGATATGCAAAGTGTTGTTCCTGTTTGATTGTAGTATACTATATATGCCTTGGAGCGTGACTTAAAGTAATTTAACAACTGGAATAACAGGCATTTGGGAAGAAACTAATTTCATATGAAGGCAGATCACAGACACTAGTCTTGTTCATAAAAATGTTACCTTGTCATGCTATATGAAGTTGGATATCAAGCTAGCAGAATGATGATGTGGAGGGCAACCTTCCTCAGTGCAGACTGGATGAGATCCACTTGACAAAATAACATAATTAGTGAAATGTAAATATTGTAGCTAATTGTAGCTAAGTCTGCTTTACAGACCCATATTAAAGATAGATGAAACTTTGTTTTTTGTAAACCTCTGGAGGCTTTTACAGTATACAATAGTCCCTACTGACACAGTTAAAAAAATAAATAAATAATAATCAGCCCAACATAACAAGATCATAGGACATAATATGGTGTTACAATGTATAGCACAGGTTCTGCACTGCTACATGGCTGTCTATCACATTTTTTCCTCTGTTTTATTGACTTGGAGAAGAAAATACATCACTTGGAGCGAAAAGTGAATTTGGTTTTGGAGTCTAGTTGCTTCTCAGCTATTTTACTGGTATCAAATAGAGTAGCCATCAATAACTGTTACAGGTACTGGAAGCTCAGCTGAAGCTGCCATTGTGTTCAAGTAGTTCAAAGTGGATCCTTGATGTTGCCATGAATGTGGCTGCAGAGTCCATAGTTAGATGATTATTTTCACTGACTAAAATCTCTGGTGATTTGACACCTTCAGCACTAATTATGGAAGGACCTCCAATTTCCCTTTGGGTAGGGCATATAAACCCCAATTCTCAATCTGTCATATTCCACAAGGTTGTCACACGACCTCTTTGAAGTAGAAATGAGGTTAACGTTATTTTTAGAATAGAAATTATTTGCACTTCTTCAGTAGCTTTAATCCAAGACGTCATTGCTTTACCAACTGTAGTGAAGTAAGCATCAGGAGAGAGAAGTGCAGAAAGGAAAGGATATAACTTTTTCTCTTTGTGCTACAATAGAAATAATGTAGTTAAAATTGCAAGGTCAGACCTTCCAAAGAAAGGAAAACCAATTTTTTCTTCACTATATTTTATTTTTTCAATTCTATTTCCTTGTTCATTTGTCTTATGATGTATGTCTAATTATATAAAAAGCATTTCTGTAAGTTTCATGTGCATCCTTATTGAATGCATAGGATAATATAAAATAAGGTATGAATACTGTGAAAAATCAGTATAACCCCACGTTCAGTCTTTTGGACTTTACAATTCTTTAGTATCTTATATGTTCATATGCAGTACAAGTGTTGTATGACTATGGTATGTGGAGAGCTTTTACTGTAGCACAGGAAAAAAGACTTGACATGATGTCAAGGAGGGAAGAGTATGCTGTTTGAATCAACTGAGAAATGCCAAATTAATACTGAAAGTGATATCTTTTGCCATTTCTGTTACTTTTAAGACTCTAAAGTATTTGACATGGCAATCTGACAGATGCAGAAAGGGCTGGATGTTATATCCTATTTTGAATTTTGTTACAGTTGCCATTCTTGGTGACTATTAACTAAGTTGTGTGACACCTTTCCCAAAGCATTAGAATTCAATTCAACATGCCAATGCTCATTTGAGACCTGTTCATCATATTCCTTTCAGTTAAAGATAATTTAAGAAATGTTTTAGGTGAAATTATAGATTGCTTTTTTATTCATTCATGCTTAAAATTGAATTCCATTTCAGCTGCAGTGACCAATTTTATATTTTAGTTTTTCTTTTCCTTTATTCTTAAAGATTATTGTGTATCAGTAAATGATTCTTTTTTCTGCATTTTACCAGCTAATTTCTCATCAAAGGAGTATGAAAACCTAAACATCAAAGGTGCTTCTTAAGGACTTACAAATCTCTCCTTCAGAGTCAGAAAATGGGACTGCTGGTTTTGGGGATACTGCATTGTATCTGTCTGGAAAAATAATCTTCAGTCACTTAATATCAGATCTGCTGGTAATTTTTATCCTAGTAGATTATATTAGCTTTTCCACTTCTTCAGCAGAGCCATCTGGACAATAGGCTGCAATAACGGAGAGCATTGAATATAATTATAGTAATTCAGACAAAAAGTGTTATTTCACCAAAAATAAACATTTTTAAAAATTCTAGTATGACTTTCAATTATCCAAACAAACAAACAAAAAAGGTGAAATGGACTAAACTAAAATCATATCAAAACAAATGCAGCAGAAAAATCCATAAAAAAAAAAGGAAATGAGCAGAATTCAACCACTGCTGCTTGACTTCTTTGTTAATCTTTCTCTCTTTACTGGCAATACCTGAGCACGTTAGCATCCCTCTTTCTGTAGCAAAAATTTTGCAGGAAGCTTCTGTTTTTAACTTGAGGTGCAGCTTTCTGTTTCCTCAACTGCTCCTTGGTTCAGTAGCACTGCTGTTATGGAAAAACCTACACATATATTTATCAAAATTGTAAACCTGAAGGAGAGAGTATGGCAAGAGAGCGTGTGTGCAGTTTGAATCTTAAAGAAAGCCTGCAGTTGTACCTGTAAGTTAAAATAAAAAATAAATGGAAGGTGGGGTTCCCAAGACTGGCATGGTCCTACTAAGGAAAAAGCTAAATGAGAAAATAGCCTGCCTGAATCCCAGGCTTAGTGTTGGTGGAATATATGTGCAGCCTCAGAAGGATCTCTGTGTTCTTAGTTGGCTGTTTCAGGAGAGATTCACCTTCTCAAGATGCAAAATCCCCTAAATCCTGTGCACTCTGCCAAACGTATTGTGTTGTGATACTTTGCTAGTGTGTTTTGCCTCAGCACTGCCCCTCTGAGCACATATATGATCAAAAATCTACCATCAAAAGATAGGTATAAAACTATTGAGGGGAAAAAACCTACCTATTTCACAGGTCAGGTAAGATGTTGATGTCTGTAAAACTCTAGGGGCTTCTGATCTCATCTCCCTTCCTTTTAAAGTTTAAGGTGAGTGGGGGGGGGGTGTAAGCTGGCTTTGACTCTTCTGCTTTTCTGGAACTCTCTTCTTGCTTACTTTCCACTGGGTCCAGCCTGTCCTCTTCTACTGTTATTAGCTATTACTGTCCCTTTCTAGGATTCTTTTTCCTTTCCCACTTATTCCATGGGATTTCCACTTCTCCTTCCCCTTGGGAATCAAGGAAATCCTTCTTCCTCTCTCCTGCCAAGGCAGTATGTGATAAATACCTTTCCCTTGGTGTGGGAAGGGGTGAAGTTAGCCCCTGGCACAGCTTGTTGCTGGGGTGTTTCCCATTTTTGGGAAGCAATGCAGCTGCCCTGCCCACACACGCAGTAGTTCAGGTAGCTTGCTCCTGAATGGAGCTAAACTGAAATCTTGACAGTTCATCACACTGTACTCAGGGAAGAATAAATAATAAAGGAGGATAAAGCAGTAATGGGCAGTGGCCAGAAAGCTGATCTGCAGCCAGCACGCACTAGGTAGGGATATGAGATGGACTGTGATCGAAATGTGTCAAATACTGGCAGAGGGACTATGTAGTTCTTGGCTTTCTGAATGAAAGCACAGGTTGACTTAGCTATGGAAGATACGGATCTTTAGGAGTGCTAGGGTCTTCCCCTTATCATCCAGTGGAAAGGCACTGACTTCTGCATGAAGGAGCTACATAGCTCTGCTGTTTTGATTGGTATTGCCGTAGAAATTGGTGTTTAAACCTCCCCCCATTGATCTGTATGGGAAATAGAGCTGGACTCGCTCCAAGTGCTTTTGAATCTCCTACTGTTTTTCCCTGAGATACAGTATGATGATTTATCCACTCTATTCTAAAGGGCAATTTCAATCACTAATGGATGCCATCACTATTTTCAAATGAGGCACTTTTTAAAATGTAGAAATAGCTTTGAGAATAATTCCTGGTAAAGCAAACATGTTGGCTTTTTGTTGCCATGCAGAAAAATACAGTTTTGCTTAAGGTCGATATAAGATTGAAAAGTGTGGTTAATAATAAAAGCTGAAGTGGGAGTTGCTTTAATAATGGGATTGTGATGTGCAAGCCTATAAAATAAATAGTAATTATCACATTTGAGAAACTACTCTGTTAGAATTTGTATTGCTCTTGACAGCTTCATCTGTACATCAAGCCTTTCTGGTTTATGCACTTTCTAGTTCTTAATGAGCAAAAAAGTGAAACAATTTCTTACTCTGATAGAAGGTGTTGATTTCAACAGAACTTAAATAAATACAGATAACAGACCCTGTGTAGAAGATTGCAGAATTAATTTTTATGAACGTGTTTTGCTGCTACAAAACAAGATAAATAGAATGTAGTTCTATTTAAATTTTCTTCTGCTTTCAGTAACATATATGTTAAAGGAGGTGAATTTTATATATTGTGTGGTCCCAAATGAAGCAGTATTATGAGCAGGATTGAATTCAGAACAAAATCCTGTATTTGTTAAAACGTCAATGCCCTGTGTTTGTAAACCCCAAAATTTTAACATGTCAAATCCTGAGATGGTGGTGTGTGTGTTATTCCAACTCTCCCCACACCAAACCCATGGGCTCTGCCTCCCTTGCTTCCATATAAAAGCCAAATTCAGAAGCAAACAGCAGAAAATACAGTTGTGTTACAACTACACTCTGCTGTCTCCAGAAAGAGCTTTGCCATTTTTTCCCTCTTGTTTTCTCACACCAGACAATAAATTAGTTACTGTAAGCAGGACTATTTTGTCATATTGAGGGGTAATATGTAAAAAGGGTGTAGGGCTTCAGGTTTTCATTGGTTAGCAAATCCAATGAGTATGTCAGTCTGAGGAAGTATATTTTCAGTAAAAGTAAGTTATTTCAGTGTGCCGATTTCACTCACAGCGATGTTAATGGCAAAGCTATTGATTTTGACATTAGCAGGAGTTCAGACCTCCTTACAGTTTGGTCTGAATTTTGCCTTGTGTTCCCAGGCAAAATGCGATGCAGGGGAAGGAAGGGAAACATCAGGGCTAATGTCCTTATAAAAAAAAAAAAAAAAAAAAAAAAAAAAAAAAAAAAGCTACTGCAGAGAGCAGTGCTGAGCAGTGTAGAAATGGTCCTAATTCACTGCTTTAACTTAGGATAGTTCTGAAGGCTGAACGCACTTTGCTCTGCAGGAAACTGGGGAATTTGGGGTGAGAAACTTGTGCCTTCTGTCAGGACCACCCTGACCAGGAGGCTGTGCACGGCCCTCGGGGCTCCCCCCCACGAGGGGGCAGGACTATCTCAGTTTACTGCTCAGCCAGGTGAATATAGAGTGGAAGCAGCAGTTTCATTCCAAGCTCTGTTTGTCATCAGCTTCAGCGCGAATTTCAGTAAATGAATCACAGCAGCACCCTAGCAATGACCCCATTGGCTCTGCCTGCCACGCTGCTGAAGCGCTGCACGTTGCCTTGTAGCTGCCGGCGTGCTGGAGTCTGCGACAGGGCCTGGAATGACGGCAGCAGCGCAAAAGCCCCTCTGCGTTTCCTCCCGCTCCGCGGGCAGCGCAGTCCTCTCCGGCGAGGATGGTGCTTGAGCTAAACTTCTGGTGCGGACCTGGGAGGTGTCGCAGGTGTCTGCACCCCTGGGAGCAGGGCAGTGCCCGGGGGAGGCCCCGCTGTGCCTGCGCTGCCCCGCAGCCGGGTCTGTCGCTGCTCGCGGGCATCGCTCAGCCCAGGGTACAAGCAGCTTCTCCCACGAAGATGAGGAGTGCAGGGCCGTGCTCTTCAGGAAGCATTTCTGTCCTCAGGGTGGAGGCTGATTCCCAAGAAAAAGCCAGAGGGTAAAGGTAGCGCTGGTTACACGTAAGGAATAACTGTAGGGAATTGCACTGGGCAAGCTTGGAAGAGGCGATTATGTGGGACGGAGAGATAACGACACCAGACTGATTTGATGGGGTTGTTTTGGCTTTTGATTGTCACGACCCTTTGCAATTGCAAATTATTAATGTTACAGGGAGCTAAGGACCAAGGTAGAAATTCAGAGCGGGGCAGGAGGAAGAAAGGGGGAAAACTCAGCTGTTCTGAGAAGGAAAAACAAGAGAACAGAATGAATGCTAGGCACATTGTCGAAGTGAACTATAGTGTTCTGGCTTTTCTCTGAGTTCGACTCTTGTTTTCAGAAAATCTTCAGAAATGCAGAGTTCTCACATGATTGTGCAGTGGAAGGTCAGAATCTGTGTTCATTTTGAGCTCGTTCATGGCTGCACACAAATCCGCAACTGAATCACAAAATGGGGAAACTCAGGCACAAACAGTGACAAATATTGTACTAAAGGGAGGAACAGGCTTATATTTGAGCTCTGCAACTACAGGTAGCATGGATGTGTCTCAGTTCGAATGCAAAAGATACACTTGAGCTACAAAAATAATTAAAAAAAAAAAAAAAAGGCCCACTCTCAAAGTACAGATTTGTTCCAGTGCGGATATGTTGTTGCCATTAGCACACAACACACAGCGGGTGATCTTCCCATAAAACCTCAAAATATCGCAAATCCTTTGAAGAATCAGTTTAGCGTCTCCCATGTTTGTGGCATTCAGAGTCTCAGAAGAGTCACTGTTCTTTCTGCAGACATCCCCATCCTGAAGGACAGAGTCTGATAGCCCTAATTACAGTGAGAAGACACTTGCTTTCCAAATGTCTTTTTTGTCAGCTGTTCTAAAGCATAAAAATAGTGTTTTCATTTCTTTTCACTTAATGTAATGACTGTTCTTTGCTTTACTCTTCTAGGTAAGAAATGATCATCAGTTATGTTACAGCTCTGCAGAAAATTTTAGCAGAAACCATAAACACAAAGACATCTGCATTTGAAGCAGAAATATTAGTTTTTAAATTTAAAATTAATATTCATAGATGTAAGTCTTATTTACCAATATCCTACTGTGATGAGAATAACATTAATATACTACATAGCTTCAACTTTGCCAGATTTCCATTTTGTAATTACATTTTTTTTTTCCACCTGAATTTTTCTGTCCCTCAATGAGAGAATGCTTTGTATTACACAGTGGAGTTTTAAAAGCCCAAACTGATCTGAATTTGTGATGCATAATTTCTAGTCATTTTTATGTATATTAATGCTAAATCATCTTGATTTCCATAAATGACCCGCACAACATGCCAAACTTTTCCACATATTAAACAGTCCTAGTTTTGATGAATAAAAATGATAGGTATGGGATGAACAAAAGAATACTGATGACACATAATATAAGGCTTGATCGAAAGTTGAGAACTTGTCAGATCTGCCAAAACTGAATTATTTTCTACAAGTTTGAAATATGGCTAAGGTGTATGCTAGGCATTACTCAAAGCCTTTAGTTTTTAACATTAGTGCCATTATGCAAGTGATAGGTTTTAATTTCCTATAGAATTGAAGGAAAAAAATGCTTTGTATAACTTAATATGGGGAAAAACACCAGAAATTATAGATAAATAGATAAATTTGCTTTCTTGTGAGTGTAGGTTGTCTGATCTGACATAGATTGATATTAATGCATAATGTAAAATCAGATTTTTTTTTCTAGGCCTGTGCTGTTTTGCAGACTTCTTGATACTAACATTTTAAAAATACCTACATAAAATTTTGAGTAATATGCAAACTAATGCTTTTAGTTAAACTTTCTCCTATAATTTTCTGATGACTTAATACTGTTTTGTTACGTTGCATTTACTTGAGCTTGTTGAGATCAGTCTGGATTTTGCAAGATTTTAGGCATGTTGTCTATACTACTTTTTGTTCTCCCACTTAACAGTAAAACACAATACCTATTAGATGACTGTCCCACTTGAGATACAGATTATTTTGCTACATGTATTTTTGGTATAGCTTTTTGACATTTTTTAGTATTAGTATATTCTAGTTTCCTTTATCAAGAAATAATACAGCACAAGCCATAAAAACCCTCCTGCAAAAATCCTTCGATGTGTCTTCCATCATGTCCACCTCCCGACTTGCTGGTGGTGGATGAGTAACCTCTGCCCGCGCCGTGTTCTGCAGGGGGGCCTGACCACGGGAAACATCTCCTCGTTGAGTATTTCTTTGGTTGTGCTAACAGTATAGAAGGATTTAGCAAAGAACAGGTTATGTCTAGTTGTAAGTACAAGCCAATGTTTTGCATTTCAACGGGGAAGGAAGTGAACAACGGCAGTAAAAATGCATCTGCCAGCACAGAGTCTAGTGGCAAAAGCTACCTCTTGTTAGTGTGATGACAGTGTCCAGATGTCACACAGTTAGGGGTATTTGCTATAATCTTTTTGAAGTAGGAACACCTGTGACTGTCAAAAGTAATAAATATTAGATAATAAAATGCATTCCTGGTAGTGGGACTGTATAACCAGCATAGTCACTGATAGAACAATCAACTTTCTCACACTTTCCTTCAAGGCACTTGCTTCTCTCTGCATAGTCCTACTTATACAGTATTTCTTCCAGGCTGAACCTCTTGCTTTTTTTTTTTTCCCTCAGCAATTAGGATATATAATGTATATTTTATCTTGAGTTTCCTATTTCATCTGTTTTTCAGAATTTTAGATTGAAATTTTAGACTGAAATTTAGACCTGATGTTTAAATGTCTGGAATTTGAGATTTATCTGCTGGGTTTTTGGGGTCTTTTTTAGTGTGGTGTCTGCCCTGGTGTCTGCTGGGTGGGGCTCTGTTATAAATAAGGAGATCATATACAGTGAACACACTGCCATGAACTATGCTTAAGCACAGAAATTTGAAGTATCATTCTGTGGTCTTTGTTTTTTTGTTTCACTGAACTTGAAAGAGTTGGATGCTTCTGAGGAAACACAGGTTCTTTAGCTTGCTTGACTTTATTAATTTGAATTCAGAATATTGACTCCCCTGAAGAAAAACAGACACCCAGCACCACAAACACAAACTCACTTGTTTTGCAGTGGAACATAAAAGGTGACCACTTACATTATCCCTCCTTCTAGAGAGCCTTTGGGTGTCACTCCTGACTTTAGTACAGCTCGCTGCTTCTGTTGTAGCTTCCAAGGTGCTGGCAACTCCTCCTCTTCCCATACAGAGAGATGCTAAAGATTATCATATTGACATGGATTTAAAAAGCTGTCCTCTGTAATACACTGTTTCCGAATATGCCTTTGTGCATGTTTAGGTCCAAAAGGATATTAAAATATCCTCAGAGTATCTGCTTTTAAAAAGACAAATCTGATGCTGCATTTCAAGAAAAAATAATTATACTTGCTTTTAGTTTTTGGATAAAAATCAAATTGCATATGTAACTCCCTGCTATATCAACAGTCACTGCTTCTATTCAATGCCTCAATACTGACCTCAGTAGTCAGTGATTTGTTTTTTTGTTGCTTTTGTCTTGCATCTTAAGGGGATTCAGCCTTTGCTATTTTGGCTGTATTCCAAGTTTGGATGATAATTTCAAGGTTAAAATTTGTTGTCTTGCATGCAGAGACAGGGGAGATCAATCCTAATCGAGAGAGAGACTGAATCACAAATGCCAAAGTGCAAAGGCTTGACCCTCAGAAGTGCTGAGCACTCTGTGCTCAGACACGGCTGTGTGGCATTCGGCACCTTGAGGGATCAGACTTCACTGTCTTCTGCTTTGCCCTGAGAACTGGTCTCAGTTCTTTATTCTGCTTTCAAACCAGAAGATCTTCCAATTTAAACTGACTAGTGGCATTCACTGACTTTTTTGCTCTTGTAAGTTAAAAATCAAGATTTACAAATCATCACATTAATTTTCCTTTTGTTGTTTTCTGTGTGTTCTTTCCTCCCTTGCAATCTGTGCTCCTGTGTTTTCCATGTTTGCTCAGAAATGTGGAGACCTGGCTATCTGCTCAGTTCAGTCAGCAGCAGCCTTTCTGTAGAAACTAGCCTTTGGTCTTTGCAGATAGACTTAAGAGAGAGCTGAGTAAGGAAAGGGGCACTGGGGTTTTACTGTTGTCAACAACAGCAAAGAGAAACAAAAAGATTGTTTCAGTTCTTTCTTCTTCCATATTAAACCTGAGGATCTCTTTTAGTCATGAAATTAGAGGTATTCCCTCTGATGCGTGGTGACCTTTGGCTGTACCAAAAGGAAGCTCAGTACCGGTGACAGTGGGGAGATGTCGGCAGACTTCAGAGCCTGACTGAAAACATCCAAGCACAGCACTCCTCCGGGATGACTGCAGTCCTATTTTTGGAGCAGATAACATCATAACCTTTTAATTTTCTTTTCCATTTTTTTCATGGTGACAGATTGACAAGCCTTGAGAATGAAGTTCTCTATTCATAGCCTGGGTTCAGCGTGGGCAGCAGCAGGGATGGTTTCTCATGTTGCCCTGCCAGTGTTTCTCAAACCTGACCTCGAGAGGCTGCTCCTGAGACTGAGGAGTTCAGCCCTCGCTCCCGTCTAGTCCTGCTGTCTCTGCTCAGATTGTCAAGATGACTGATGCTCGGCGCTAGTGCAAAAGTGGTTTTGCAGAGTGAAGAGTTCTGCACTAGGAATGGCACTGATCACTCTGATCACTACACAGCCGAGTTGTAGCTTTCAGTTCCTAACAGCCATCACTTTTCCTGTCTCCCTAGGACATCTTTTTCTCCTTTGTCTCCAACCTCTTGTAACCACTGCTCACACTTCAGATGCTGTAGTTAAAAGCTTGTTGCAGGACATGACTCTGCTCTTGTGAAAAATTATTTTAGGTATTACTAGTATAGTAAAAAAAATGGACAAGAAAATGTGGAACCCAACTGGAAGTTGTGCTGTTTATGTAACATACAATTATTATATACAGCAGCTGTAACACAGGTTAAGGAAAAGACATGCCAAAGATTCTCTTTGAGTTCTCTTTTTCCTTTTCACAGATAATTCCCTTTTCCTAAATCCTTTTGTGCAGAATGTTACCGTATGCGCTAGAAACCCCTTTATTTTTTGCCATGCTGAAAGTCATGCATTTACCAGAACTGCTGCTTCTGAGTGACGTAAATGAATTTTGGGTCCTCACAGCAGGTATGTAAGAGAATATACTGAAAGGTGATTTTGTTGCCCCTATTCCTACTTGCATGGATTCTCATTCACTAACTCTAGGGATGAATAGCAATAAAAATCTCATGAAATAAGCTAGGATAACATCTAATAATTTCCTGTACAGCAAGAAAAGTTTAGGGTGATCTTAGAGGGTCTTACTATCTCAACTTGAATGATATGGTGATAGGTTATTTTACATTTAGAATCCACAACTTCAGAATATTCTAGGGTCTTCCACTCTCTGTGCACGTGAACCTGCTAAGACAGAGTATCTTTCTAGGCTAGAAAGAGCCATCATTCAGTACTGCGCGATACTTATCAAAGACATTACAGTTCCAAAGGTATCATTAATGCTAATATAGAGTGGAGTGCATTGTAGCTTTTAATACTGCATCTGAAAGAAAACCACACACTAAATCGCACTTTGCCTACCTGAGGAGGAGGAAGGGATACATCCACTCTTAAGATTTCTCAAGGATGAGAACAATTTATATCTGTTCAGACAGTCTTACTTGAGTTTATATTTGCTTATGGATCACTCCAGTTATTCCTTTAGGAAATAAAGCATTATACTGTCAGTCTTCAAAAATATGTATTGTTAACATTAGCTTTACTTTGCATTAAACATTTAAATTATATATGAGACAACTCAGGGTGAGGGTGTGCAGTGAACTGTATCTTGGAGACTAAAAGTCTGTCTGAAGGCACTTTAACAGAGAGCTTTGTGTGAAAAACCATACACCCGTCCAAACACGTCTGGAGCAAACTATTAAGCGAGAGATACAGCCCATCTTCCTCCCAGGGAGGACAGTGCAAGCAGACTTTTCAGAAGTGATCCGACAATATACAGAGCACGTGCAAGCATCTGCAATATAGACAGTCTATGCATGTATGTGTGTGCATGTGTACGCTTCCCCCTCTGCGTTTGTGCTCATGTATATAACAAATGCTTTACTTTGAAAAATGTAAATTTTGTTAAAATATAACACTAGGGGAAGTTTACTTGGTAATTCTGCGGCCTCTTGAACCTTAGTGAAATAACATAGCAGGATATGATGCTGAAAAGCTTACTTTTCTGTAACTATTCCAACTAATTTGATACCATATTTCCAGGAAGTAGTTTGCTAGAAGGGTGCTGGAGATAAAGCTCAGTGCTTATTTAATTATTACGTTTTACTTGCATATTTGAAGGAGAACGCTAAAAGTGTGACTGTCGGGTATACATAATGGAATATGTATTTGTACCTGTTTCTATTAGCAATATCATGCATTTTAATTAGAAGAGTTTACATCTCCACCATACTCTTAGCTGCCAAACAAAAATGTTACTTAGTTTTAGTTGACAGATGTCCAGTGTGTAACCAAGCAAATCACACTCAGTCCAATCTTTCTTTTGATAACTCTCAGGAATATGCTTCTACTAGCAGTTGATTCATATGATTCTTTAATATTCTGCACAGTATCTGCCCTGCATAATGGCAGTACTTCTGCAAGCAACCTTATACATCTGTCTACTAGAAAATAACATTTCTGTAATTACAATATGGGTGATGACGGATAGATGAGTGGAGAACAGTGAGGGATATTGGGAAGACAATCATCACAAGAAAACACAATCTACAGAAGACAAGTCAAAAGAATATTACAAAAATGAAGAAACAAAGCATTTTTTACAGAGGATAACAAAAAGCAACATTACTGCGGTAAACAGAAAGAATGACTTGGCTGAAAGGACAATAGCTAAGTGGACAGGCATCGTATTTATGTGTTTGCAAATGAAGAGAATTTCCACTAAAGGGTCATTAAATTGTAGCCCATCTGTGCTAACCCCAAATTGTTGATGAGTTGGATTAGATATGTTGGTGTTTGCAGTTGACTTTAATCAGTGTTTCTGCAAGTCCATGCAACAATTTTTCAATGAAGAGACGAGACATGCAGGCTATTTGGGTACACGGCATATATATACTGCAAAGGCAGAGAGAACAAGTGCAGTATGCTAGAGATGTGCATTTTATTTTGAGGTGCCATAGGTATAAGGAGACATAAAAACTTCCTGGCAGAAGTGGATTCAATTTGGTGTGTGTTGAATTCTTGCCCGACATTTGGTTTGATTTAGAGGCTTTTCTCTCTACCTCTCTGATTTCTCTCCTTGTAGAATAGTAGTACAAATCTACAGAAAATAAGCAGAGACTAATTGAGGTAAGGGAAAGAAATTGTAATATGTCTAAAGGATGATGAGGTGAACAAGTTTTCTTTGCAAAGCTTGTACCCACCAAATCCACCAATCTGTAAGTGAACCGACCCTTTCTTCTGCTTGCAAGATAATAGTGCCTTTCCTGGAGATTTCTTGATATGCTTTCAGTTGTTCTTGTACCTGTGTCCTGTCAGTCACAAGAGGGAGAACTGGTCTGTGCAGAGATAGAAGCTGATGATTGAACATTGTCCTCTACCCTTCCCACAGGATTAGATGTTAAAAAAACATGGATGGCAATGAACTTTGCTTATTTCATCACCACGATGTACCCAAGCTACTGCTAGAGAAAGAAAGTAATAACTGAATAAAAAATTTCAGCAGACACAGCCCTTCAGGCAGGGAGTTGAGGCCAGTGGAAGAAGAATGAGTTCTGTCCCGAAAGTTGACCTTTACTCGAAGAGGTAACGTAGGGCTCCCCTCTCACTTCTCTGTAACTGCAAGTTGCTAAGAGGGCTGCTAAGCCTCTGCTGGTTTTTGTTCATATCTTAGTTTTACGAAAGCAATAGATAAAAATGAAATATGTTAAACAAAAACAACATTTATTAGAAGACATAGTTTTAAATATTTAATGATATAATTAAGTCATATTAATGTAATGGTCTTTATTCTTCAGCTTAAAAATTCACAAGGTTAATTTCTCTTTCATCTTTATTATGCAATGTTTGCCACAGTTATTTGTTATATATGCATATAAATATTTGATGAATATTAGAGATTTTAATTTAAATAAAAATATGGGCCGCCTTTTGCCACAGGGTTACTCCTATCTTAAGCTGAAATTAGAGGAAAAGCACAAAAGTGATTCAGGCCCTGCTATTCCTTTAGTTATGCTGCACTTGGCTTATTTGACATTAGCAGTTCCTGGAGAACACGGCCTCTTACTTGGTCTTCTTACTTTGAAGAGGTTACGAGAATCTGAGGGTCAGCAAAGAAGTAAAAGAAACAGTGGTCTGATCATTTTCACATTTCCTGTAGGGGTACCTAATTGCAGCACCTCATTCTTACATACTTGTTGTTTATTTGATTTTACTACTATTTAACAACAAACAACACCTTTTGAAGTTCTAAAAAGCCTGCAGAATACATATTTCAGGAAGTATTTACTTGATCCACTAAATTACTGGTATTAAAACTAGATCTTTTCAGTGAAATGATTCTTTCTCTGTGCTTTGCAGTTTTAGCTACTTACTGAAAAGTACTTCAGCATTCAGTCCAAGGGATTTAAATGATTTATATTCTTCTTCATTAGTGATATTTGTTACACATGCACTAGAAAATATTTTTTTTTTTCGGGAAATGGATGTTTTATTTTACCACAGCATTATCTCTTAATCTTTTTAAGATCAGTCTGCCAAATAATGATGTCAGCAGTCACTGAAGAAAATTATGGGCATTTATGGGCATTTTATTGGCTTGCCTTCTTAATTCTATAGAGAAACAAAAACAAGCTCTGGAGAAAATAAGTATATGCTTCTAATATGTGAACATGTTCAGAATGGGAAATCACACATAGTATGGACTACTAGCCAAAATATGGACTTTTATGGTAAGAAAATACAACCTTGCCACTGAAGGGCTTTTTAGCCCCTTAGCAGTTAACCCTGCTGTAACACAGTCTGAGACAACGGAGCTCTCAGAATGGCTGAGGTTGGAAGGGACCTATGGAGATCATCTGTGTCTCCCTCTTCCCCCACGTCAGACACCCTCACCGTCCCCAAGCAGGATCAGCTAGAGTAGGTTGCCCAAGGCTGTTTCCAGTCAAGTTTTGAATGTTGCAGTCATTGCCTGCTGCCTCTTGCCCTGTGACTGGGCATCGATGAGAAGAATCCAGCTCCAACTTCTCTCCACCCTGCTGTCAGATATTGATACACATTGATAACTGTGTGTCCCTCCTGCTGTCAGATATTTATCCACATTGATAAGTGTGTGTCCCTCCTGCCCCAAGCCTTCTCTTCTCCAAGCTGAACAATCCCAGCTCTCTCAGACTTTGTTCATATGAGAGATGTGCCACTCTCTTCAGTGGGAAGGGACTCTCAGTTTATTTTTCCAAACTACCACTAAGCCACATTTAGCCCTGAAAGACAAGCACATACATGCATACATGCCAAAGTTTGAGACTGTCTTTTCTGGTACTGTTCCTGGAATACATCTAGCTGCTTGCTGCATTACTGCTGTCACAACTGGCCAGGTACAATGTGCCCACTAAGCTAGATTAAAAGAAGCTCTGTTTAAAAAACAAGTTCTGTAATGCTTAGACTTCTGGTCACTTAGCCTTGTACATATGTTGAAGCTGTGTTGATGCCAAGCAGGGAGCACTCTGAGTTAGCACGCAGGAAACGGGAGGCTGCTCCTCCCAGCACTTGGCTCTGAAACCACAGCCTGAGGACTTTTAAATACAGGGAGTCATCGGCCACAGCTGGTCTAACTCCTTCCCCTTGGAGGAAGCTCGACTGATTCTACAATGCATAAGATTCAGCTCTCTCACCTTGTAGCATATTCCTATTACAAGTGAGTGTTACATCTCTCCTGGGATCCACCCATGCTTTTTACATTACTTTTCAGTTACGAGTCCATTAAAATTTTGTTTTATTTAGAGAGCATGCTTCAGCTTGCTATTGTCATGGAATTATATGGTAAATCCTGCTTGAAAGTGATTATCTGGTACTGAAGTCAAACCACAGCAAAACATGAAATGAAAGAAAAAAGTCTGACTTTGTTTGCCCTAAATATTAACTCATTTATACAGTACAGAACTTGAAGTGCTAGTCTCCTTTTTCAAAGAGAGGTGATCCTTATAAGCAGGTAACTCTTGCAGCAAACTCTTTGTTCTCACAGCTGCACCTGGTAACTTCTCCCTTTTCTTCCAACTCCTCTTCCTGTCTTCCCCTTCATCTCTTGTCACTCATCCTTCTCCTCTGTCCTGCTGATGTGGCAGTTAAACAGCTAAAACTGGCGGCAAGCATCGTCTCCTGCAGGCAGAAAGAATTGTACATACTTCCTGTCACTGCCTGACATAACACAACTTGTCCAGCCACGTAATTTCAGTATTTTGACCAAGCCTATCAGCATAACACAAGGACAGAGCAAGAAGGGTGCTAAGAACCGATGACAGCATGTGTACGCACATATACGCACCTGTACCTTTTTGTTTATATTCATATAGAATATATACCTACATTCCATACTGGGAATAAAAACTTATGTTATGGCATTATTCATCCACTTGATAATAAAAACGAAATCTATTTCTCTATGTAAAACAGTATTTCCATTTTTTCATAAAAATCAGAGGGTATTAGAGAATGCCTTTAGTCTGGGACACCTAAAAATAACTTTCACAGCTAGGATTATTGGTGAGTGTATACCACTTACAAAAATAGTAATAACTGTAGGTGTTTCTGTCTTTAATTTTGCTTTAGGGTAATATTTTGCTGATTAATAAGTTAATTTCCTTTTGGAGATAGAGAGGACTTAAGTTGTTTTGATTCTGATAACACTGTAAACTTTAGCAGAATGGTAAAATAAAATATTGGGCTGTATTTCACTGTTATCCGTGAGAATAAAAACTTGACAGCCAAGGAGGTTACTTGACTTTACACAGAACAGAGAATTCATTTATATGCATGCAATTAATGCAGTGAACACTGAGCTTCTCTTTCCCCTGAGAAGAAGAGCAATGTTACACATTACTTTGGGATTTAGAGAGACTATTAAGAAGAAAAAAAAATTTAAGATTTTTAACCTGCTTAGTTACTGCACACTAGAGGGCACTTGAAGTAGAGCAAAAAATATTTCCACAGCTACAACTGATCCAGTTACCTGTATATGCAAGGCATTTTGGAAACTAAGTGCAAAAGATTAGCTTTTCAAATTATATCCAAAACATTAGTATACAAAAAATATAACAGTTGATTGCCTTGCTTGATGATTTTTTTTTTTACTTTATCTTAAGTGTTTGTACAAAACAAATATCTGTTTTCCTAATAGTCAACCTGACAGCAACTAATCAAAATTGCAAACAGTATCTAAGGTATAATAAAACTTGATAATGTGTTGTTATTTTTACGCATTTTGTAATATCGTTGGCACATATGGTGCACAAATTAGTAGTTGGGGCTTTTATACTTTAAAATCTCTAGACAGTGAAGGGGGTCCAGAACTAGTTATGTTTTATTTTACTAAATGGAGTAATTTGGGGAAGAGAAAAGTGTTTGTTGAGGGATCCAACGCCCCAGTGCTGCTATTGTATTAAACCTTTGTTTCTATTTGATATTCCATGGGTTGGAAATAGAATTCACATGGATATAAGGATGTGACTGTCCAATTGAGGCAAAAGCAACTTATTCAAAATCAATGCATTCTTTTTTCTCATGTGTTCAGTAACACGGGGTGGATTTTGATTAGATGTCTAACAGAAGGCTAGACTGCCAAGCAAATACCTTTTGGTGACTGAGAATGCATTTGTTACATATGGATGCTGTTGCTGTACAGTCTGTTCTTTGTTTTTCAAGCTTTCTGCTGTGTTGAATTTGAAAAATTTTTGATCTCTATTAAAACCAGAAAATATCTGGCCATTTTGAAAGTACAGTTCTTTGCAAACTTCTAACATTAGTTTGCAACAAAAGTCTGTTTCTAGTTTTTTTGATCGTCTGTTTAAATGAAACCCTGAATTTCTATCTGTAGAAGTGTATGTGTATATATGTGTACATAAATATATGTGTGTGTGCATATATGCACGTGTATACACCCCGCCCCCTTATCTCATGAGTCATTTCTTTTGTTTTAGCCTACAGTATCATTTATATGCATTAAATAAAGGAACTTTTTCTAAGTTACAGACATCTTCAGCAACTTCTCAAACTGCAGGGAACATTACTTCTCATGATAACCAACCTGTGATAACTGCATACAAGCTGGTTTTGAAGGTTGTAAAAAGGTGGTAAGAAGCTGTGTTCTAAAGGTAAATATGTTTTTGTACTGGCCTAGTGAATTGATAAAAGGCTTTAACAGAATAATGGTGGGATGCGCCACTGTTCTACATACTCACTTTAGTAGCTTTCAGAGCAATTACTAATTTTATATTATTTTTTTGAAGTGGCGTGCTAGTAGAAGGTTTTGCAAACTGTTGAATGCAGTAATTTCAAAATTTACCGCAACTAAATAATTCACACTAGACTCACTAAATTCAGAGATCATATCCTACACAGCGTACTAAGATCTAAATTTAAATACTAATACTTTGAGGGAAGTATCTTTCTACTAGATGATCTGATGTAATAAAATCTGAATATAAGGAATTAACACATTTATTTCTTTTCCAAGTATGCTTCCTTTCATTCTGCTCTGCTTACCCTCTTCAAGTTGCTGACTTTTGAATTGTTATTTAAATCACATGATGCTAAGTATTTAGATCAGCAGCAGCCTGTGTACAGCTCTGTTGTCATTGAGTTGTCCCTTAAAAGCTCATTTCAAGTTACTTCTATTTTTAAGTGGTAAGAGCTGAGCAATGCATCTCCAGAAAATGGTTTATTAGACTCCTTGTAATACTGATAAACAAAGAGTATATGATAGATAAAAATAGAAAAGAGATGCTTGTACTCCATTACATTCCACATGTATTTTTTTTTCTTCAGTACTGTTATTAAACTAAAAATCTTTGTGCCATTTCAATTACAATCAGAGCCTTTCGCTTACAAAATGAAATGACCATTCAGGAGATCAACCCATATTATAAGGAAGATATTTCCTCTTGAATATTTTAAAGGCACTGATTTTTAGTTGTCATAATCAACAGTGCTCTATGATATTAATAGGAATTAATTAGTTTGGATAAGATGTAGAAAACTGGAAAAAAAAACAAAAACCTTTGCTATTCCAAGATTATTTTTAAATTAAGTATGAAGCCACACAGTCTTTCCTGTTGAGACTTATTTCATCTGAAAGACTCTCCAGAAAGGGAATCCAAGGGGAACCCATTTTAACAAGACAGATGCCACCCTCTTATACCATAGTTTGAGGATCAAAGAGTACAGCATTTGCTCCAGTAATTCCCAATTTAAAGAAAGGTCACTTAGAGCAATTGTCAAAAGGCAAAGGTTAGAATCATGACTAAAACTAAACTCCTACAGTTGTAAACCTCTAAACATCATTGCCACCAGGTTCAGGGGAGCTCAACGTAACTTTAAACGTACTATTAGCTTTCCTGCTATACACATGTTCAAAGAACAGATGCAAGGGGACTAACCCACTCAAATTAGTCACAATTTTTGTTCTTGGTTGCTTCCTTCAGTTAATTTTCAATAGAAATAAAAACGTATGATGTGCAAGTCCTCTTTTATAAACTTAAAATTCATACCCAGGAGCTGTCATTAATGCCCAGGAATAAAGACGGACTAACCATCCTCGTCTATCAATGTGACACCATCTATATTCTCATAGTGTTCAGTTGGTGCAAGGATGGGGGAGAAAAAAACCCCTGTGTCAATGCAACTCCAGATAAAGGAAAGCCACATTTCTGATATTATCTCTTGCACTGCAAAGTGTTTTGTATTTCCCTCAAGGCTCTCTGTCTGCCTCATCAACTAAATATTGTATAAAATATCCACACTTCTCCAATGAATCACCCTGGGCTCACAGCTTTGAAACTAAATGTTAGGGCTCAGGGATGCAAAGAAACACCGTATTTAGGTGTCTCCTCATTGTCCTTGAAAAAATGTTGAAATTCCAGGTGCATTTTCCTACCTGCTGATAACGTTGAAGCTTTTCAGAATGAAACACTTGTGCAAGAAAGAATGCACCTGTACCTGAAATAACTTGCTAGGGACTATTGCATTTTATTAAAAAAAAAAAAAAAAAAAAAAACAAACTTGTAAAGATGTGCTCTTCTTTTGTGCACACACACTGTCAGCATGAGAAAGCCTAATCATGAAACTAAGCTATTTCTTCTGAGGAATATCACAGTCCATTGTCTTCTTTCTCTTCTTGTAGATAGGGCTTGAAGACATCTTCTTACATTTTGCTTAAGGTTAATAGGTTTTTCAGATTTTAGGATTGAGTTTAAGAGGACCAGCCAATAAAAACAGTGCAGAACTAAAAGGCAACAACCCAGTATAAGTCACACAGCCTTAAACATGACATAAGGTGCCTGGCCAAGGAAAGGCACAGAAGTAGAACTGAATGAACTTGCTTCCACAACACTATCAGTTAGTGTTGAACCAGCCCTCCATTTTAAGAGTCATCTGTATTTTCAAGTCCTTTAACATGTACTAAGAATTGTGCAAAGAACCTGAAAAAAAATAGGTGATGTCAACATTTGGAGCCATTAAAGTAGTGTAACTATTAAATATAAAGCACTTCACGTGCTACCAGACAATACATACATGCGCGCCCCTAAGGAAACCCGAGCGACGTGTGCCAAGCGCTGGGTGCCCCCGCGCTGGCCCTG
>VZSV01000008.1:5471835-5492991 GCA_013398735.1 Nothocercus julius | reverse complement strand
AGCAGGAAGGAGACAAATGCTAAGAAAAAGAAAAAAGAAAGAAAAAGAAAACATAATGTGAACGATAACGAAGAATGCACCCAGACGCTACCAAAGGAGATGTGAAGAGATACAAAATACCTACACAGGGCATAAAAATGAATTCCAAGTTTGTAGCTCTGTAGATAAGGGAAATCCAATACCTGATCATGAACTGTGGGAAACCTGTGGTAGTATGAAGAGAAAACCAAGTGTTGCTTGGGACGCTTTAAATGAAGAAAGTCAGGATATAAATGTTTGTTGAGTGCACCTGGTTATGCTTCTTGTTGTATTCTCCTAACATATATGAAAACTGTTACACACAGCTGTAACTGCTTTGTAGGAAGAAAGATCTTTATTTCTGGCAGAAATTAAATTCATTGGCCTGGACACAAAAGCCTGTGTGGGTCCGATGGAATTTCCAGGCCCAAAGCATGCAGAATGCAAGGGCTGCCTTCCTCATGCTCTGCAGCTCTCGCTGGGATTCTCTAGCTCATTGACAAATAACCACCTTGCACTAATTATTCTAGGCTGCTTGTGTTGCAAGGTGTAGTTACTTACAATGAATTGGCATGTCAAAGGTAGAGATTATGAACAAAAACATCTGAAAGATTTTTAATGGAACTCCGTTGCCATTATTTACCTCCTGGTAGTGTTGCAATGTGAAATCAGTCTGGTGGATACATTTAATGTCCAAAAATGAATCAGAAAAAGAGAAGTTAGACCAAGATCTCTTAACTTTTGTCCATCATTTCTAGTGTATTTTTTAAGTAAATCAATGCAAGTTTTTTTATTATTATTTGATTTTTTAAAACATATTTAGCCACAGTTTTCTAGGAACTAAAAACTGAAAGAATGACCCCAATGAAATAGTGAGAACAGAGGGCTCACTGCTATGAATGATAAGGTAAATGCAAACTAAAATGAAGAATTAGTTGCCTTGAAAATCTTAAGATGACTCTTTATAGTTGTTTATGTGAAGAAACACTAGAGAGGCTGTAAAATCTCTTAAACTGAAATCATGGTGCAACTCAATGCACTAATACTGTAATCACCAGATAGATATTCTGTGGTTTGAAATCTCAAAATAAATTGATTTTTTAAAGCTTTTTATGATCTTAATTTGCTTCTTCTCAGTAAGCAGTTTATATATTAAACTACTTTTTTACAAGAGACCTACTGCATTTGAGGGTCCAACTTTAAAGCTACCAGATGATTCTAAAATAGTGTAATGAAATTAATTATTTCAGATATGCTAGCCACCATAAAGCTATCAACAACATGTTATGCAAAATGAGAACTACTGTCATCATTAATTATTCCTTATTATAACTAACTACTGGCATGCTTAATTGCCTGCACAAAGCAGAGTCAATGTGTACAACTAACCTACATAGATTTTGCTTCCAAAAGAAGTTGCAACGTGCATTATATTAATTTCTGAATTTACTGAATAACTTTTTGTTATATGTGTTAGCTCATAAACTTGTGCTTAACTGTAAACCTTTTGGGGTTGTACATGTACCAAAGCTAAGATTGGGCCATGCAGTGCGTGAGCGGTGCGTGAGTGGTGCTCCAAGATGCATTCCTCGCTTGCAGCAGCAGAACAGTATCTGTCCAAAAGTGCACCAGTGAGTGCAGTACGTGGAAAAAGGACTGCTTAGGTTTAGCTACTTCTGTAAGGGTTAGGTACAGAGAACCAAATTTACAAATGCAGCCTTATGTTTTTGAAACATAATTATGTAAATCTCTGCCATCTGCAACTGTGTCACAATTTCTTTCATCTATTTGTTTTGGCTTTAGATTTCAAATATCACTTTCCCTGCTCAGGGTTACCTAGAGAATGAAGCTTCTTTTGTAAACTCATGCTTGAGGAAAAGCTTTGCTAGATTAGAGTTCTATGTATAGCCGTATATATCATATACCATATGGATAAATCACTCAGATGATTTATCCCTAAAGAACAATGCAGTTTTGTAAAAGAAAACAACCAAGGGGCAGTTGAACACCTGAAAATTCAAAGTCAAAATTATGCTTTTATAAACACAACCAAATCCTTGTGAAAGATGGAAATACAATGTGTAAGGGCCACGTGCTGATCATCTTCTGGTTGCTTAGCAAACGGCAATTCTGGCTTTACTGGAATAATTTTTCTGTCATTCCATGCTCACCACCCACTTAGGCCCTTGAATAATATAAGAAACAAAAATGTACTATACCTCACCTGCTAGTCTTTCTTGGCTGCCAAATGTCTCTTACATATGGCTATATTAGCACAGTTAACAGTAGCCTCATTCATGAACCTTATCTGTTGCTCCTGGGCACTTAATCAAGAGGATTATAATTTGACTAGCAGGAATTTATTGATTTTCATATTAGTCAATATGAAGATTACAGGGCCAAGCGTTGTACAATGCCATCTTTTGGTTTCCAATCACGTAAATGGTGATTAGAACCCAGGAATGGGGAAGAAAATTAATTTATACATTTTGTAAAAGACCTTGGGACAGGACAGTCTTCATACTTTGCACAAAATAAATGCCAGCACTCCCTGATACAGCAGCAAATCCCAAATGAGACTCTCTTTCTCAAGTAAATCTCAAAAGGCTCCAGCAGGCTGTTTTTAGTCATATAAATACTTAGCCAGCTCTACTGTTATTCAGCATCATATACCCCTGAAGTACATTGATACATGCAAAGCCCAGTCAGATTTTTTCTTTGCTCTACATTGCCTAACACTTGTCTCACTTTTCTATTGGCACTAGAGAATTTCTTGCACATCTGTATTCATGGTCCTGGCACAACTGTCAGATTTGCTGGATTATTTCACTGAGTAAGGTTTAATGCATGTGGTTTATGCATTAATATTATCATTTGTGTACTTTCGGCTTTTGTTTGCCCGAAAGTACTGCTAGGAGGGAGTACTATGAGGACGGTCCAGTCAGTGTGAATCAGATATATTAGCAGTTGTGGATAGGAGCTAAATTTGATTGCAGTAGGTGAAGAGTAATGGATAGGAAGTTTGGGGAGGAACTGGGAAGGGATATTCTGAAGTGAATTCATGCTTGCCAAGGATTCAGAGGGGCAGTTTGAAAAAACAAATATCTTGCTCTTACTTCAAACAAAAATATTTCTGTGAGCATCATAGTGTTTTATCTCACTTGTTTCATGTCTTGTAGAAGAGAGTCTGTAGATTAACTAGGAGTTGTTTTCGGAAAGCCTTTTGAATATGAAAAGTGTTTTCCTTTATTGTTATCATTTGGTCCTGCAAGGAACAAAAAATGAATCATGGCCTACTTGGTGTCACTTTAAGACTTCTTTTTGGATGAAGATGTAACTTCCTGTAACTTCCTCCCTGGACCATAGAGGATTTGCAGAGGGTGACTTGACAGATCATTCCTATAGAGCAATTAGATGGTTCCTTCTTGGTCCTTTTCTGTGAGAGAATGATGAGACTGAAGACCTCTCTTGCTTTCCTCATATTTCTCCCAGAATCTCACTGCAAGACCACACTGTATTCTCTGATTTCTCTCTCTCTCTCTCACTTCTCAATGGGAACTAAGGTTGGGAGTCCAAGACACCCAGTCAGCTTTGTCACATGTATTCCCTCCATTCCCGATGCACGTCAAAGCCCAGTGCTGTTAACTCACTGCTCTTCCCTGCTACCTGAGACACTGAGTTTTAGTTTGGTAACAGCTCTCTTCCCATTTTAACAACACAAGATCCTCACAGTTTTAGATTGCAAGGCAACAGATTTCACAGCTGCTTTGGCAATTACTGAAGTTTAAAAAGAATTGCTTTTTGTTACATTGTTTGCTTTTAAATGAAACTGCTGGTTTATTGGTCTTATTTGCATTTTCAAAAAATCTTTGTCTGTGTCTGAAATTTAGAAAACAGGAACAGCAAGATTTTCTTGCAACACTAGAAACTCAATTTAAAGGGGAAAAAAAAGGCCTAAGATACACTGTGGGGATAGGCAGTTTTCTACCTATCTGCTCATGAGTGGTTTTTCATGATATTGTTTGGATTTGAATCTATCAATGAAAATGTATCAGGAATCTTTTTAGAACACTCCAGTCCTATCAAAGTAGCTGTAGAGCAGCCTTCCTGCTTGAGTTATGTCCCATTTATTTTTTTAAGTAATCTATGGCTTTATTTCAGGTTTTGCCAATCACTGGGGCATTAGCAAGCCCCACTACATTAACTTGTTCCTCTCAGAGAATATTTATGCTGAGATGAAACTTGATGTGGATCTAATGCATGGAAAGGCGGATGGAGAAAGGAAGAAAAAATGCTCCTAAAATGTCCACCAAGGAAAACATCATTGAAACAAAATCTGACTGTGTGCTTTCTCTGAGAAAGATAGTGGGAGATTTGTAGTTGAGATGTAAATAAAGGAGCCTGCTCAGGTGCTGGCAATGGTCTGAGAGGGGCTGGGGATTTCAAGGAAGACCTTCCAGCCCTACTCTTTTGGTGGGTTGTGAAGGTTTTGCTGCTGCAGCTTGCTGGCTGCTGGTACACGGATGTGAAAGTAGAGCTTTATAAATTTAAGTCTTTCTTTCTTATGGATGAAAATAGGGTATGTCTGTATGCAGGAATATTATTTTATTTGACTTTGTATTATTTGATATGTTGTTTGTGGTCAGCTGGCATAGAAAGTATAAGTTAGCAATAAGGTCAAGAGCTTCATTAGTCCCTAGGACAAGCTACAAATAAAATATATTCCTAGAGAGTGTATAATTATTTATTTGGGTCATTCCTGCTCCTCACTGTTGTAGGCCTTGAAGAAATTCACAGAATCAATTAATTTTTATTTTTAAACTCAAATAATATATGCTAAAATTATGTAATAAAAATATAACACAATATGGCTTGTTTATAATGTAGAAGTAAGATAAGTCAATAAGATCTTTCAACACACTTTTCTAATCTCTTTACTCACTAAAGTGACTTTTTTTTTTTTTTTTCCCTCTCTCACCTCACCAGGGGTCTTTAATGACTGGAAAACTCAATGGATCATGTTTTTATAATCTAAGCTATTGTTATGTTGACTGTGCTGTTAACACATGGAGGAGCTGTAAGTAAATGTTCTGTACTGCATGATGAACTGGATTGCAACAGTCTGGAGGAAAGCAAAATAATAATTTCATTTCTGTGGTGATTTGTGAAGCTTGTGGTACAATGCCAGAAAGACTAACGGAAATGCTTATGGATACATGGACTCCACTAATAATATTATGGATTACTCTCCTTCCTTCCATTTATACGGCTCCAATGAATCAATCTCAAATACTACCAAGTGGATCCAGTACAGAACTAAAGAGGCTAACTGAAGAACAGAGAGTTTTGAATCGTTCCAAGAGAGGCTGGGTTTGGAATCAAATGTTTGTATTAGAAGAATTTTCTGGACCTGAACCAATACTAGTTGGCCGGGTAAGGCAAGATTTGTTTTTTTTCTGAATATGCAAGCATAGAGCATGTGAAGGTCTTCTGTCACTTGGATTATTCTAAAATGTTCAAATTTGAGATGCTCTGTTATTTTGAAGTTCCCCTCTAATGTCTGTAAACTTACGCTTTACATAGGCAACATTCTAGGGGCTTGATTTTGTGGTTAACTACAGTGGGAAACTATGGGAGAGGCTGGGACTTCAGGGAATGAGATAAACTGTCTAAACTTGCTATCTACTAAACTTACCCATATTCTATTTTTACAGCAAAAGTATAGGAGCATGTGCACATCCATATTCTAATATCATTAGTTCTCCCACTTTGTTAGCCTAAGATTCTTTCCCAAAGCAGATTTTTGTAAGGAGAGGGGAAAAAAAAGTTCTTGTTTATATTCATTCAAAAAGGTTGCAGTAGTTACAGGTCATTTTCCATCTCCAGCATGAGTACACATAAGCATTTCATGTGCTAAGAACTTGCAAAAATAAATAAATGAGAATACATTAAAAGAAAGTGTGGCAAATTTCAAGTAGCTAGCCTGTATACTTTTAGAGAGATTTTGATATATACGTGTATAAATAACATTATTGCCATAGTATTTTACAGTCGACTTTCAAAGTTAGGAAGATGAAAAGAGCATAGGGAAAATGACCGTGTTTTTACATGTGTTCTAGCTTGTCTTTTGCCTTACCCTTTTGATTCTTGCCAGGAATTAGCTTATTTTGTAGCTCTGTATTACCCTGAACCAGTGAACCAGACTTGTACTTTCTCTAAAAAGAGATTATGGGTCATCTGTATTCATCAGGAAACCTGCTTGGTAAAGAAGTAACTGCTCCTAAATGCATGTTTGACTTGAAGTCAGTAGTCAGGAATGCAGTGCCTGTCCATCATTAGATTTCAGTCCCATTTGAATAATCAAAGGGGTTATGGTTATTGTTGTGTTTCTTGGCTGTTAAAATTGTGCAAAAAAAATGAGAACAGATATCATGGTCGTTATTTAATCTCAGGATGACTTTGGAAATTCTGAATAGTATCTGACATAATGGCAAGAGTGGCAATGGCCACTCTGTAAAGAGAAATCTTTGGTTTATTACACAACTCAGGCTTCAGTATTCTTGTAGTCATTGCCTGTGTTAATCACTATCCTTATTTTTGGCTTATTTTCCTTTCTCGAGGTTACTATGAGCACTTTCAAACTCTGCTGTAGTCATTGGGAATAGAGGTGCTCTGTGTCTTTCAGAGCTGCTCTTAGTCCTTCCTGACTTTAAAGCAGCAGCTCCCTCCTTCATGGTTCTTGGCAATCCTTACTCTCAAAACTTCAAGGTGTGCAGAATGTCACAAGGAAAATGCTCTCCTCCTTCACAAAGTTGGGCTATGACACTTCTGTTCTCTCTCATCATCATTGGTTTCTTATCCATTGCAATTTAAAAATAACCTCCGTTTCAGAACTCACAGTAGACTTGTGCTATCTCTTGCCTAGTTCCTCCTCATGGCTTTTTTTTACTTGAAGTCTTCCTCCAACCTTTCCATTTTGCCCCCTGCCAATGGCTTTTGCACAGCTGGGGTACTCCCTCATTCTGTAGCTTTATTAAGTGTTTTTGTGCCATATGACATAGTACTCTTTTTATGTCTATAAAATGCGACACATTCTTTTTTTTTCTTTGTAATATTTTAATTGTATTTTAGCTCATGACATAATTTCATATTAAACTGTACATGTAGAAATGTAGATGTTTCTCTAGAAACCTACAACGTAACCTTTTTCACGTTAACATGACGTACTAAACGAGCCTGGTTGTGTTCACAATACAGAAAGGCAGATTGAGAAACAGCCTTTTCTATCTTTCTTTATTTTTGCTTCACGCGCAATAACAGCGAGGCTCCTTCCCCGCTTGTTGCTTAGCTTGTGCCCCTCAGCAGCCGCGGCCCCGCACGCCGCTGCGAGTGCTTTGCAGGCCGCGCAGCTCGCCCGGCTCGTGCAGCGGAGAGGCAGCACGAGCGGGGCCGCGCGCGCTCCGCGCGGGCACGAGCGGTCGGGCAGCACCTCTGCTCGATGCCCTCCGCTGCACGGCCTTGTGCTGCCAAGTCTGTGGCGAAGCTGCCCTTTCGCTGCAGACAGCAGCCAATTCACAGTGAAATAAAGAACGGGGTTAAGAAACATCAGGGAACTCGATTTGGGGCATAGAACCAGTTTCTTTTTTTCTGTGGAACCTACAAAGTGCTATTTCTGATGTGTTAAATGGGATAGGTCCAATATACGTTTCCGGGTAAAAACCTGGGATGGTTAATGTGCTAAGTTGTTCTTTATAAATGCAGTGTACAGAGGGAACATAAAGAGCATGAAGATGACAAACTTTTTCAGTTTTTCTTATTCTCTGACCACTAAATGAATCAGTAATTAAGCCCAGACACAAAAGAAACCACCAGTTCTTCAGACTGGTGCTGTTTCTGTGGCACTTCTCCTGGAGGACTCTCCCAGAACTTCGAGGCTTCTCTCCAGGTGCCTCTTCCTGGTCCCAAAGCCCCATTTCGCAGTGACATTCTCCGTGTTGAGATCCAAGAAGTAGGCTGAGCTGGGAGGAGCACCCTGGTGCTCTCTGCACCCGAGGAGCCGGTGCCACCGGCTCCTGCGGCAGGCGTGACGGATGGAAGGGCTGTGAGTTGCTCTGAAAACCCAGAAAGGGGGGAGAAAACAACCCAGAGGGACTTACGGAGCCTTAGGAGGAGTGTGACCAGATCTGCTTTCTTGCAGTCCCAGGTAGCTTTTTTTTGTCTGTGCCCATAGAACTCCTCCTTCTGTCTGTCTTCTGTGGTTTGCAAATTGTGACTCTTAACATACAAATTCTTGTCGGCGGCTTCCGGGGTCAGGGAGCTTGGCAGCTCCTGCCCTAGAGACTGAGGAGGATTTTTGCCTTGCTATGTGGGGTTTAGGATCAGGCCTCTAGAGGATAAATATTTTCCTCAAGGAGGAACAGTAGAGAGCTATGATGTTTTCAGTCTGGTGCTTCAGGCTGTTCTACTGCAAAAACGGAACCTGCAAATGCAGAGAGCACTTATAAATAGCTTCAAGCTGTATGTTCTGCAAAATACATGCTTTATGCAGTCTTTGATTTCACTGCCAACATACATTTTATCTCTTAACAAGGAAATGGTGAAATCTCACTGGTTTAAATTTGCAGATAGTTCTGTGAAGTCTGAGGGATACATATATGCAAAGTAAACAAGGTTTTCACTTAAAGAAAACTTTCTAAGTGTTTTCCTTGTTCCTGGATTATAATGGCTGCCTGAAAATATTGTTCTACTCAGTGATAAAAACAGAATTGTGTGCAGTTTTAAGGATCTCATTACTTTAGGGTTGAATTATGCACTATATCCCTAAGTGGAAGAAATCATCGTGAAATATAAGTGTAGTAAAGCCTTTCAGAGGATGTTATATCATCCTATGTTCACACATTGTTAAAGTTTTCATACTTAAAACTATGGAATTCCATGATATACACTTTTCTTCTGTTTTCCTTCCCTTTAATCTTTTTACTATCTGTGATTTAAATATGTCCCATAAAATATTTAAGACTCGAAATGTTGCAGAGTCAACATTGCTTTCTGAACCCTACATGTTTTTGTTGGTTTGAAACTGTAATTATATACTGATTTCCCAACTTATTTTTGATAAATTCCCAGAAGCTGAAATGCATCACTCTTCTACTCTGGTTCTAACAGAACAGAACAGAAGTTGCTAATTGCCCTTGCCTTATGCATGCTTCTGAAGGAGGAGGCATGACTGTACTTCACACAATGTCCCTGTTTGCATGGTCTAAATCCTGCTTTGTCAGCAGGAGTCTAAGTAGTTCTGAAAAAAACTCTTCATAACCAAGTATTGCTGCAAAGCCAATAAATAGAGTATACACCATTTTATATAGACTTGATAAAAGTAGTGTTTTTAAATTAATATTCCCAAGTCTGCACACATGTCATTTGTTTCTTTTTAACTAGATACATTTTTTTTTTTTTTCCCTCTCTCCTGGAATGCAACAAACTCAAACAAGTACAGTTTGATTAAAGTGAGTCAACAGCATTTACGTATTTTTAATGCAACATAAAAATCATTTAACTTGAGAAGTTATATTCTTGTTTATTAGCAGAATAAGGTATCTTCAGAATCTCAAATCACATTTCTCTGCATTTAGGGCAATGTAGCTGATAAGGTTGGAACACTTCCATGATTCCCTGCCTCCAGTCTAGGGGCATGCTATAAACATAATTTAAGTAGGGTTACAATATAGAACACCTGTGTATCAGCCTACACAGCTGGCCTGATGATACCTTTGAAGAGCCATTTCATCAGGGAGGAGAGCTGCTTGTGCTGCCTTCCCTGCTTATGCTTCATGCTATAAGAGCAGGAGATGGAGAACGTGGCACATAGGAGCGTGGAGCCCTAATGTGCAGACACATAGGGGTAACGCAGCCTCATGTCAGCTTCTTTATGAAGCCTGCATAGGCTGCAAGCCACAAAATACCAACCAACTCTGAGCCCTCTGCACTTGCTTTGCTGAAGTGGAAACACTTTTTGGCTGTGATTGGCATCTTAAATTTTAGATTGCATTAAAAAAAAAGTATAGGATAACATTTTTTTTTTTAATGGTGTATATACAATGAATATTATTACACTGTGTTTGCTGAAGCATTTACATTTCTTATTGCTGCCATAACGTTATCATTATTTAGATTTCCTTGTGACGTTTTTTCTGAAGCCATACAGATTTCTAATTTTCTGGAGAAAAAAAAAAAGCAGATAAAGTTGAATTTTTTTTTCTTCAGGAAGAATTACAAGTTTGTATACTTTTTCAATGAGAGAAAAAAATGAAGTATTTAGATCAACATATTGAGAATTGAAGTGTTTTTCAAGTATGCAAAATACTAAAGTGACAGTATGAAAAATTAAGTAGAGGCTTCTATGCGATCATTTACTGATGCATGAAGTCTGTTTGGGCTTCCTGACTTTGCTTTTGCAAATTCCTTTAGTTTCTACTAGTAGGGTCCTGCCTAGTGCTGTCAGATGCCTGAATTGCATGTGTGGAGGCAGCTCGTGACAATTGCGGTGTCACGTTTCCTTGCTAAAAGTACCTGTCCTTTCGGAACATGGGCAACGTCTTACGCAGAGCCCGGAGAAGCTACCAGTGAAACTGATGGGAGTAGTGACCTTCCGTAAGTGACTGGGCAGAGGTTTTAGAGTGGACAGGTATGTGCACTGTTATCAGGTGCTGATATGGTGTTCTTCAGTTTGCTGACACTCAAGCGTGGGAGGTATCTATTGCAGACCTCTAGGATGTGCAGGCTTCCAGACAGAGCGCTGGAGCTGAAGGGGGTGATACCTCTAGAGCTGAATTATGTTTGAGAAAGGTCAGCTTTGTAGCTTGTGCACAAATTCTGCTGCTTATTTTTTTGTATGTGGTAATTACATATTCACAGTCATCACAAGAAAAAAAAATAGTCTGTACATGAAAGCAACAGAAAAAACAGTTTGCAAGATTTTATTTCCTGAAAGTTCTGTTTACAAAGCTTTTCCCTAGGAAAGGGAGAGAAGAGGAGGGGGCGATGCCTTTTGTGCACTGCAGACCCAAGCACTTCACAACTGAGGGCTCTGTTTGTTTTTGGTGAATCCAGGGATGCTGATGCTGTGCACGTTAATATTTGGGTGTGAAATGGCTTCATTGCAGAAATAGCTTACTGCAGTCAGTATTTTAGTGCTTAAAGGTAACTATTACTTAAAAACCATGTGGGGCGCATGAAACTGAAAATATAGACCCTTTTCCTAAAGATATTTATGCAAATATTTGTGTCTGAATAACCTCTTTATGATCCCTGGGGAACACCTGTAGTAATCCTGCAGTAATGTCTGTAATTACCTGTAGTAATATAGAACTTTTTTCCTGAGCACTTTCTGCTAGCCTAAAGATTTCCCCTTCCATAACTTCTTTCAAAGCTTTTATTTTACAGCAGCCATACCAGCAGCTAAGAAAAAGTAAGCATAGCTCTCCCTGGGGACTATCACTGCCGTTCCTGAATTAACTGGAGGAATCATTAGGAGCAACATAAGAAGTCCCTTTTCTCGTTTCAAGGTCTGAGCTCAATAACTCGGTGGCGCACCCAGCCCCTGGTGAATGGAAGCAAAGCTGCACAGGGGCGTTTGGGCTCCATGTGCTGCACGGTGCTGCTGGATCCCCTCGACAAGGGGGAAGGCAGTGAAATAACAGACTGACTCAGGGGGCAGCACAGCAGGCAAGGAGCCCAGGAGCAGGCAGAAACAGCAACGTTTATTTCTTAGCAGAGCGCCCTGGCCATCTTCTGGCTTAAATCCAGAACCTATTTCGTCTAATTTTCTTTTCACTTGCTGAGAGAGCTGCTCATATGGAATAGGGCTCTTGTTATCAAATGAGGAGAGAGAAATTTTAGTGTAGTGATGGGCATCTGCAAATGAGGTGCCTTTAGGATAAGGGCAGACTCCTACAGCCAGGAGTGGGGAATTAAAGCAAGCCATAGTGTTTTTTTATCACCTTGTTTTTTAAGATTGTCAGGCTGCCAGCATCATTAAGAACCATGATGTGTTCTTGATCTAAGAATTCAGGGTATTAAAATGAATGGGGATAAATATTTTTGGATTAATCTGGGATAATCTGCAACAGAAGTCATGCTGATTCTGTATGCTAAAGCATGATACAAAATGCTGAGAACCTGGCATTTCTCAACTTGGAGCCTGATGAAAATCTAACATTTTTATAAAAAAAAAAAAAGTGTTCTAAATATAATTACCTGCATATTTACTATTCTCTTTTCACTTTTTTTTTTGAAAGCATCTGTTCTGTAGGCAACCTGCTCTCTTACTATGCAATGTGATGCATTTAGTGTAGACCATTGGCACAGTCTGCAATTTTTCTTATTGTCTTGTCAGAGGGAAAAGAAAGTACAGCATCTAGAGGCAAAATGCTTGTCTGTCCTCCTTCATACAAAATCATCTGAAACAAGACTTAATGCCCATACAATATTTTAATATTTTTTGCTATATTTCTGCTAATTAATTGGTCTTCATTGTTGCTTGAAGATTAGGTGAATTAAGAGCAGGTGTTGATCTAAATATACAAGAACTTAAACTTTTTATTCAGTTTTCATGTAAATAACCAGATGTTACCTAAATCATTTAAAGCATATACCAGGATTTCGGGTGGCAGAAAAAGGTGCGCAGAGAGAACTGAACTTTAAGCCAGAGGGATTTTTTGGGACTTTGTTCTTGTTTTGTGAATTCCTGCAAACATTGTACGTACTCCCAGAGCGCTCGTGGGGGCATTTTTATAAAATCAACTACAGTGTATATAAGAAATAGTACATCTAGTGTGGGGGTGGGGGAAGGCTGTTAATGCTGCTGTTTGTATAAGCCCAGCTAAAACCCTAGCTAAGTTTTTTGTTCCAGAGACGATTTTTTTAGGAGACAATGCCAGTCAAAGAGGTTACTGCCTAGATAGGATACACAGGCTGCAACTGAGGAGCAAAACACAAACGCAGAAAGTGTAGGAAGGTGATTTAAAATATCTGTAGTTGTGCCTGAAGTCCACGGCATAGCTGTGAGCAGAAGCTAAGCTTTGTCATTCTCCAACCAGTGAGCAGCGTTTTGTGAGTAAATGTTTCTATCTCAGTCAAGGGCACTGTGCCCAAAGACTGTAATACACTGTTCTCTGTGGGACAAAGTCTGAGAGAAAATAAAGCAAAATTTTGTTCTGCTGCTCAGGCTGGAAGTCGAGCCCTGAGCCAATGGGCTTACTACAGTGCTTGGAATGAGTTATTTAAATTTCTGTTTTATACTTATAAAGCGAAGAAAATGACTATGATTGAGTCAGTATTTACTCCAGCTGCCATCTCATATGCAGAATCAGAGAATATTTTATTCTGAAAATTGCAGAAAGATTTGAAAACATAGGAACTATTTCCCCACTCTAAAATAGCCAATGTGATTTCATCTTGTCTCCATTTCCAAGGTTGTTTCCTTTGTGAGAGGAAAGCATTGATATCACCTTAGTAAGGCCGGCTGGCAGCCTGCAACGTTACAAATGCTGATTCTTTTCATAGGATATTATGTATACATATAGGGCCTCTAGAGTCTCTGTAATGCAGTAGGATCTAGGCTGGCATGCGTCAAAGCAACCAACCATAGGGGTCATCGTCTTGGTAAACTTCTGGCATTAATAGCCACAATAGTCCTCAGAATGCACACAATTTAATATCCCCATGAGCCATCATCAGAAAAAAATGATCTCTTACAATCATTTGAGAATTCTCGAGGAGACTAATAATCCAGTATTAATTAATTCTTACTTTATTATTTTCTCTGCCACTTAGCTTTTAAGTTCCTTGTCTTTATTATGCCCTGTAATATGTTATGGAGTTTGGATTTCTGCTTTGTTGAAGTGCTTTAGGGGACTAGAAGGGAGTGGTATCCAAATACTTTGTCTTGCTTCGGATGCAATAGGTCAAATTCTATTCAGATCCTGCTGGGAATGTCACAAGGGACTATGTCTCAATCCAGTTAATGCACAGACTTATATACAGTTTACACAGTGCCTGTGAGGACAGGGAGACAAAAGAAAAAGCCAAGATGAATGTATTGAGGTGAAAGCTGATGTGCAGGTGGGCTGTGTGAGCCCAAGTAGGTGGGTGTATCTGAGAGCGTTAAGAGGTTTCCTGCTAAAATAGAGGGAATGACAATAACTCGTTGTGGATGTGTTTCATTAGTGAAACTGTTCTTCTTTCCTTAGTAAAGTGAGCAGAGGAGGGTAAAAAAAGTGTAGCCCTTACAAACCTTTATGACTGTATAGATTGGTCCCTGTAATTTGATGCCCTTTGGCATCCTTTTAGGAATGCTGTTAATCTCTTCTGGGCTGACTGTAACGTCCCAGTTGATTCGGCAGTATTGTGAGTTGAATTTGCAAAAGGAATGCACCAAAGTTAATTTTGCATGGCGTGTCAGGTTGTGCTTTGCAGCAGAAAAAGAGCTGCAGCTATGTAAAATTTTCTTTGTAATCATCCCTGTTGCTCATGCCTGTATTGTATTGTATGTGGGAGCTTAAATATTCATCACTAGGACTTCTCAGAAATAATTGAGTTATCACTTCATAGGAGAATCAAAAAGTGATAATGAGACATACTTTAATTTCTAGAAGTCTAAGGGGTTTTTATTATTCTATACCTAGCATGTGTTCTTTTGGAAATGCACCTCTGCTCACTAGGAATGTGTGAAATAGACATTCCTGCATTTAAATTATTTCATCTGCTGTATTTCTAAATCTCCATTCTTTTCAGTTGATTCTTAATAGGCAAAAATGTCTTATTAAGCTTGTTTTTAGAGGCATAAAGTGTTTTTTTGTCTGTCAAATAAAAGCTGATATACATTCTTTTACAGGAATTAATGATGGGCTTTATTAGTAGGAAAGATATTTTTGTATATAATGCATCATACCTATGATGTATCACAGAATTGTGCACAGCTTTGTCCTTGATACTGTTCTGGCCTTTCATTATGGAGAGCAGGAAGAACAGTCAATAGTCGCTTATTAATGTTTTTCTCTTTCCTTTATTGTAGCTTTAGGTACATTGCACTCTCAATAATTATCTCATTCATGATCCTCTATCACAAGTAATATTTTCTGCATCTCATGAAGCATAATTGGAAAATATTTTCTTTAGATGTACAGAATTTCTATTCTCTCTTTAATATAACTACCCAAGAGTACCTGGCCTAGGAAAAATGAGCAAGCATTTTATACAAGTAATCAAATCTCTCAAATATTGGCATATGTTTCTTTCTCTCCATTGGACCAAAAGTTAACCTTCAAATAGACCAAAGCATTAAGAGAGAATTTCAGAACACAACTGGAACTCAGATAAGCTCGTAGAAGGAAACTTGAACAGAAGTGCTACTTTGAGTTATTAATTCTGTATTTCTTTTACAGCATACTCTATTTCATTAATACAGAACTGCAGAGGAATATATATATATATATATATATATATATATGATTGAGTGTATGTATGACTGCATGTATGTGTATATTTATATGTGCAGATAAAGATGTGTCTAATACGATTTAAACATGAGATTATGGTAGGAGCTTGCTGAATTTTAAAGTAATACTATGTTTTTCTATATTTTTTCACTTAAGGCTCAAAACTTTTTCTATATGGAGTTGCATATTCTCACTTATAATTCAATATCAAGGACTTTCAGTTTAAAAGTTTGTCTTGACATCCGTTCTATCTTTGGATGTAATATTAGGCTTATGTTTGTCATTAAGAATAGTTTTAATATGCTTATTGTCCAAGACCAATTTGAGAATTACCTTTAATCCTGTATTTAGATAGCCAGATTATTTCATTGTTGTCATCTGATAACTGAGGTCAGAATTTGGCTGTTCATGTTGTTAGGCCAAGATCTTCCTATTTTGCAATACCATGAAAGTAACCACTGGGTTCTCATGATTATGGTACTTGAGTTACAGGATTATTTGCTTGGTGAACTGTTTGTTAACCTTTCTTTGGATTTACTGTGAAAACTTTGTTAAAAATAGGATATTCAGCAATACTTTTTCTAAATTTGGTCAAAGTATTGCTTAAAAAAAAGTAGGAAAAAAAAAACACTGTAAAAAGCCCTAAAAAGATCTAATTTCAAAAGTTACATTTTTGACCTGAGTTTAAATAGCAATGGAGATGTGATAATTCAATAGTTTTGATAATCTGTTAAAATCGATTGCTGGCTGATCAAACTGAAATCGCTTATGTCTGCCTGGAATTTCAACCCAAGCAGACAATGTCTCTAATTCACAGTCAATATGAATCCCTTCCAGAAATTGGACTAACAGCTCAGGCCAATATTTCACTTGTGGAAGAGATGGCCTTCATTCAAGAGGATTTGATATTCTAAGGGGAAGGGTCTATTCTTGAAGTTCTGCTCTTGGCTCAAATATATGTATATACATATATACATATCATCAGACAAAATAAAGAATAGCAATATAAAGTAGGTAAGAGGGGTACAAGCCACTGTTCAGTTCTGTGATGTTGTGGGGAGAAGATTGTTGCGTCTCTACTTGGTCTATGTAATAAAATGCGGGATGAGCAAATTTTCATCCTGTTTAGTGAAAGTTAGCTTTATGATTCCATAAATTAGGCTCCCTATGAGAGAGGGTTTGTATATTTTTACATCTAAGTGAGGTGCAAGGCTGAGGTATGTGCAAACAGAGGGCTGTCAGCTCTTGCAGCAACCTGGAAAAGCAGTTAGTTGTTTCAGGGCTAGAGATACAGTTTAGATTTAAAACTGCTGCTGGCAATCCAAGTCACTATGTGAATCTAAGAAAGCATCAGCTAGTGCCCATATTAATGCGAGATAATTGACCTGAACCTGACCTGGCAGATAATTGACCTGAGAGCTGCTTAAGAAATAAAATTTTCTAATCTTCTCATGCCACTTCTTCTTTATAGGTGTGATATGACCTCTAACATTCCTGACTTTCCTCTCCATGTTCTTTAAACCATACTTCAGTCTATTTTCCATGGAGTTCTTTTTAATATTGTTCAGTGTTTCATTTGCTCTTGTAAAGCTTTGAGCTTGCCTGGAAATCAGGCCCTCCAGCTGAGGGAGAGTGTATTTGTACAACTTGTCAAGTCCTAGGGCTTGATATTACATTCGGTTTTAGAAATAGAATTTAAAAAATAATGAAAATCCAGTCGTAGAGTGCAGACACTCTAAATGCCAGAGCAGTGAAGTCAGAGGTGTGGGGTGCTCGTTTACGTGTGTGAGAACGTGCGCCCTGCCAGCTCCCTCAAGAGATGCTCTGCAAACCGCACAAACACCTTGTATCCCTTCCGGACACAGAAATGGTGCCATACGTCATTTTCCAGATAGATTCTGTTTTGCTGCTACCAAAATGATATATTTGATATTCTTATGAGTGTAGGTTATTTACCTGTTAACTAATATCTTTCTGAGCATTTTATTGTTTACTGGGTCAGCTTCAAAATATTCATGAATTTAGTGGTAGTATTTCTGCTATAAAAATATGTACCCTTCTTTCTTATATTTGCTTGTTTATCTTTATTTTCCTGTAAACTGATAAGGAATCTAAAGTCTTAGAGATGTTTAAAAATTCTTTTCTTTACTATTTTTTTTTGATTTGTCCAAATACTGTCCAAAGTATGGTATATTTATGCTAAACTTACGTTGAATAGTATTATCATTAGAACTGGTTAGGCACTGCAAAGAAAGGGTGTGGGAACAACAAGGAGGATTCAAATACCTGTCAGTTTAAAAAAAAAAATAAAATAAAATTGTCCAACTAATCATTATTGTCCCATAAACTTGTAAGGTTGGTTGGTATTTTAAATGACTTGCACTGTTGGGAATAAAAATTTCTGAATTTAAGAAATTAGTATTTGAGATGAATAGAGGCTATGTGCTATTTTATTTATTTTGCTTGAAAAGATCTATTGTTCTTGAAATGCTATCTGAGTTTGGTGAAGCATTTGCATTACAGCAATTATAAAGTACTTTTACTTAGCCATGCACATCTATAGCAGGGAACTTGCTGCTTCTGTTTCTCTTAAGAGTTCATCTTAATTCATTACATTGAACTCATGTAGCATAAAAAAGTGATACACTTGACTGAGAAACTGGGAATATATACTCGGAAATACATAGTTGTCTGTACCTTTATATGATACAGTCAGTCTCAGTATCTACATTGTCTTTTCAAATGCAGTGATGGGAACACTGTTACAGTACCCAAACGCTTGTGACTTGGCAAACTCCTGCCTGCCACTTGGAATTGGGATGAGAATGGATATCTCGGGAGGCTGGCCCATTTCTGATGAAAACAAGTTTTAACAGCATGAATTGGTGAATCTACTAAGTGCAAATAAGTTTATGCTTGAAGTCTAAAAATGATGCTTTGCTTAGTAAATCATTACAAAAATTGATTTAGATACCACTAGAGAGTCTTGTTAGATCTTCTTGGATCTTAGAACTAAGGCAAAACCCACTGATTATCAGAGACAATAGTGAAAACAGAGGGCAAGATATTTGGCCATGTTGGAAAATACTGAGATCATTTAATGAAAGCTTTTTATAATTATTATGCCCCATCAAATTGTTTTGCCCTCTTAAGACTGTTTTTTCACAGCGTAGGTCAGCTACACCTAGTTGCTACAAAATTGGAAGCAATGCCTTATGAAGTAGAGTCTGAAGTACCTTTAAATTCACGCTGGTACAGTAGAGAGAAATTTGCCTGAATTTGGTGTTATGATACCTAGTCACGCATAATTCCAAGGCTTATTGCCAGGTTTTGATTTCCAGTCTGCCAGCTGTACTGTGCGCTGCCCAACTCATTCAAACCATATGTCTTGAGCAAACAATCAGTAAAGTGTGTTTAAAGCTCTCAAAAGTACCACATTAGCAGTAAGTCAACCAGCTGCATGAGCTGCAGGATTAATTTGGATAAAAACTTACTCCTCCAAAACTGATGTTTTGACTATTTAATCTATGCATTCGCATTTAGGGCTTTAGTAACAATTTCGTACTATCTGCAAAATATTATTGGAATTCCTTTTAGGCTTTCAAAGTTTTTTCTAGGGACAGAAAAATCTATTACTGTCTCTCTGTAGCTTAAAAGGAGCCAGTCATACATAGAGCCACCCTAAGCCTGTGGAAGGTGCCTTCTGTGTACTCTCCAAAGAGCTGTGGTCAGACTAGATCTCATGCATGTGCCATGAAGCAAATGAAAAAGGTATCTATTTTTTTTTTTTATTATTCTGTGGATGGATTTGGCTGATGCTCAGATGCTCAGCCTGGATGAATCACTATCCTCTGGCTATTTGCAAGATCATTTCAAGAATTCACTGGCAATGATGGTCATATGAACTTGAAGTTGTATGAGCTGTATGAGTTCTGAGTTCTGTGAAGCTCTGGCTTGTCTCTACACCTGCTGTACATTTTTCCTTGCTAAAATGGATTCTCATGCTTATTTTCATGCAGCTATAGATCATTATTATCTGCATGTTTATAATAACAGGGAAGATGAAACTAAGGACATAACACTGCTGTTTTGACAGGTAGAAAACACCTTTCTCAGCTGTGATCCAGATTATTATTTTAGATTCAATTTTTGGAAGTTTTAAAAAGAAAAAGCAGTGCAATATCTCTGAATTAAAATGAAATATTTTACCTTGAGCATTCTCAGCTAAATAAAAGGTGATAGCAAGTATATTATGAATAAAATATTCTCATAGTCTCTTCCAACCTGCATAGGTTTGTGCTGTCCATCCTTTGAAATGTGCTATCAACAGAAACTAGTGTGACAACTAATAGCACAGAATAGTAATTCATCCTACTGGAGTTACTTGCAAGTTCTTGATATTTACAATTATGCCATAATTAAGCAAAGAAATTCAGCCTAGTTCTGCAGTAGTCCAACTAATATTAGTATTATTATAAAAAATATTTCAGTATTAGAGTAGCAAAAAGCCTGGTAGACTGTTATGTGTTGAGAAATGTGCAAGAAGTTCTAAAACATGAAAACAAATGACAAGAAGATAGTTATCACCCAGCAATGCTTAGAGTGTGTGCAGCAGATGTATCGTTGTTCATCCTTTGTTGCTGTAGGTCTGTATCATTTCACAGGCCTCTAACTTTTATAAATAGTGATGTGGTTCGAGTCCATTGACTCAGGTCCCAGGTTTCTTTGACTTTCCATTCCAGGTGAACCTAGGTGTAATGTGTCTTGGATTAGTACAAGATATTTCACTGCTCTAAATAACTAAAATATACTAATGTGCCTTCTCACCCTTGAAGAAATTTTGGGTAATTGCTGTTGTTCAAATACCAATCCTCAGGATTAATGACTCCGAGCATTTTAGTTTAAGACAACAGCAGAAACTTGGAACTTTGCAATTTCCACTTGCTCTGGAAATGATTGAAAATTTGAAGATATCTCACAATATCTTAACTGTGGATGTGGAGTCCTAGGACTTCAGATATGTGGAGACCTACTAACTGATGTGAATATGTGTTCATAAAGGTCCCCTGGAAGTTGGGATAGGGATCCCTGAGGAAGCATTCCTACAGTGCTAAGCTGATACTATGCTGGATGAGAGCCAACAGGTCCTTGACTTGCTTTAACTGAATCTGGAAGGCTTTTCAGAGAATACATCTGTATTTCTAATTTGCACCTTGAAGGATGAAATTGACTGGAGAGATGGTGAGAATGAATAAATTGATTCACAGTAGGCTGACAACTCCCTGTGTCTCGCTTTCTGTGAAACATCTGCAGGTGATGCCACCACAAAATTTGACTGCTGGCTTGCAAGCTGGCCTACTAGCAATGCATGATTAAAAACCTGTTACTCAGATAGGTGCAATTGAATTCATGGCACTGTCTTCCAGTTTACTTTCATTTTTGTATAGGTGGTAGCAAAGCTGGAGCAGAGCAAGGGAAGACCTTCTCCTTTAACAACTGTCATCTCTGCTCAGCTGCCTCTTACTGATATGCAAGTGGAATAATGTAGAAAAAACTCATGCCCAGGACTAAAGTAATAATTCATTCAGAGTTTTTTTTTTATTATTATTATTAAGTGATTTAGTGATTTTCTCTCTCTCTC